>CACRXP010000933.1:18478-50695 GCA_902702965.1 Spirometra erinaceieuropaei | reverse complement strand
ACGTTTTCGGCTTTGGGAACCAGCAAATGACACTGCAGCAGCTCCAGATCATGCTCATTTACACATTCTTCAACAGGGTTATATTCGACCGCATTGCTGATATATAGGGCAACTCCGCCACCTCGCCTTTTGGTTCGGTCTCGTCTTAACACTTGATAACCATCTAACTGTATTTGGGGGTCTGTGACATCTGGGGTGAGCCACGTTTCAGTTAATGCAATAACATCAGGACATAGTTCGTCCACAATTATTTTAAGTTCATCGAGTTTGTTCAAGAGGCTTTGTACATTTCCGTAGAAGAACTTAATTTTGTGTAGGTTGGTGCGTCGAATTAGTTGCTCGGCCGTGTGGCCTTTGTTAGTATGACAGGCGTCCTCCACAGGAGGGGTCTTTGTCGTCGAACAATCACTCCGTTCATTATTACTAGTCCTTTCTCCCCTTGTTCTTTCAAGGTCGCCAGCTCCGCCTTCAGCGCCCTCCATTTCATTCTCTCTTGTACTGAGTAATCCGGTTGAAAAAAAAGACCTCTGTGGCCAGGGATCCCCCCTACTGTTCGCTCAAGTAGAAGATCCCTCTGGAGTTTACTTTCTAAAACTATCTTCAAAGGCCTTGGTTTCAGCCCTTGAGAGTTCGCGCTATCTTTACTGTTTAGTCGGAAAAGTTTCAGAATCTTAATGGCTTCATCTTCTTTTATTATGCTATCCAGACACCCTTGCAAGGTCATGATATCATCATTTATCCTACATCTGGGGTTATCGTTCGTTGATTCACGAAGTCCATGGACGACTATGCATTGTGATCTGTCCACAGCACCTCCATTCAACGAATTTTGTTGAATAATTGGTCTGACCGATGATGATGACGATTCCCCAAGTTGGGCTTCGACGCTAGTAGCAGGAATATTCGTGAGAGTATGTACTTTCACTCCCACTCTGGGTTCATTTTTATTCGGTCCTGTGTTGGTCGACGCTTCCCTCACACTAGGCTCAGGAGGTGCGCATACTGTCTGGGGACTGGTTGCCTCTTTCGTCGGTCCATCTTTATCATTTTCCTCCTCGGCCCCTGGTTTCTTTTCTGGCGAGTCTGACACCTTCGCCTTCGGATTTTTTCTACCTTTCTCCATAGTCTTTCCTGTCGCCTTTTTCTCATTCTTTACTGATTTTGGAGGTTTCACGTCACCACTGATAACTGGAGTCTGATACTGCTTATACTGGGTGTCTCGCGCTCTACTCCTCGTTACCCTGTGCGTGGATGCTGCCAACTGATCCTCTGTCATGAAAGTCTGCTGGATAAAATTCTTCATGTTTTTAACTTCTTCCTCTAGTTGATTTAACTTTGAGGCTAACGTTTGACAACCGCTGCAAGAGGTTTCCACATGCGTCGGTCGTAACCAATTTGTAAGGCTTTTAGAGCGACCGCTCAGGCGTGCGGCGATAGCGCAGTGGTCTTCGTTGCCGTCTTCAGCTCGAGTGGTCCCGGGTTCGACCCCGCGGTGAGGACTATTTTGTATTACTTCAGAGTTCGTCATTTTGTGCTACTTTAGTATATCCAACAAGAAAAAAAACGATCAGGTGAGATTTTTGCCTAAGATGCGAGACGGAAAGTCTCTGGCCTCGTTCTGGTCGTTGAGAGTCACCGTATAAGATGAATATCTTCGTCTTAAAGAGGTTCGTTGAGCAAATACAGGAAGCAGCTGTTTAGTTCTAGGACTTTAAGGAGTACGTTCGAGATATGATGCATTCAACGAATAATATTAGAAGAGTAACTCAGCCTTTGCGGGAGTTGTTCCAGATGTTTCGATGAATGGATAATCCGAGTTGCTTGGCTCAGAAACAGCAGAAATGAGGAATGTCTGAAGTCCGCGTCCTGTGAATCAGCCTTTGTCGCCAAAGAATCGTGACTTCCGAGTAGATAATTCCGTAAATCAAAGAAAACGCAATCCACGCGTGAATTATTGTAGACCAGCGTGCTCTTAACACTCGGTCGAACTTATGCCTCTAGGTAAATAAGGGACGGATCATCCTTTAATCTTAACCAGTTTTCAGCATTGTAACGCTAAACTGTAAGCGACCATTCAAATTCTAACCTACGTGTTCTTCAGGGTTATCTTCTCATATTTCAGAAGTCTTGTAGTTTTTAATAGGGTGCATAAAACAGAATTGTAAACAACGCGTAAACTCAGGAATGTTTGCCAGATGAATTTCAAAAACACGATCTACTTTATCTCAGTAGTATCATTGCAAAGCGTTTGAAAAAAATCGACAGACAACTTTTGAAGGTACAGAGAACTAGACTATTCCTGCCAAAAACCTGTAAGACCAGCATGCGTGAGTTTGTCACGAGCAATATGTTCTCACAAACGCCAGGTAGTTGTAGATGAGTGAACACCGCGGACAGAAGGCACTACAACGTGCAACGTATGATGTCCTTCAGTCCTGCAAATGATTAACACCCACCAAGACTGGTAGGCATGTCGGTGGAATGACTGACGTAGTCTGACTGACAATCCTACCCTGCTCCACAGTAAGCATATCCGAGCTGGGTAACTGAACGGACGGTATGAGTGACACGCGGGACATTTCAGGTAAACCCATTCCTCGCGTTTCAGCCACTGACACTTGTAGTGGATTATTAGCAGCTTTGTGCTTATTGATTCAACTAAACTGCTGCTTGTCCTTGGGGTATTGTTTGCTGTGATCGTGTTGGTGTTCCTCATTCGGCAGCAATGTGAAATAACTTAGACATGAGTCATGTGCTTTGACACATCAGTGGGTTTCTAAATCGGGTGCTTGATATATGTGTATACGTTTAGAGGCTGTGTATGTGTTTGCAGCCAGACTAAATCGGCCCCTTCATAACGTGACCTACGGCACTCTCACGCATGTGAGGTGTATGCCGCTCAACCCCCGTTGTGTGAAAGCCTGGTGCCTGTGCTTGGGGAAGGCAAGTCGGACATGTGACGCGCACATACAAGGTCACCATATATGTCAGCCACCGCGTTCATTCGCCGCTCCAGTCAAGTGACTTGCCTGGGCAGTGACTGGGGCCTAAAAATGGAAAGGAAGAGTAAGATCGACGACTCAGAGCGTTTTCCTCACTATAAACAATCTGACGCGCTTGAAGCTATTACGGTCCACTAAAAGCCGTAGTTTGGAATAATGCCAGCTGACAGGATAACTTGGACCTCTCCGTCGGCCCAGTCTCGTGTGTGCTTGAGCGAAATGACTTCTTCTTAATATGACTTTTATGGCACTCTCACACTTTGGAATCCGAGTCAGGTGTGGCGACACGTCCAGGTGCGGTTCCGGCCATGCCAGCCACCCATTTTGTGGTCGTTGGTAAAAATCCTGGCCACTTGGTATATAGACCGGGGAGTGTGGAGTGGGGCAAGAAGGTGCGGAATCAGTCGTGCCATCCACCAGCGCCCTCTCCCGCCTCCGGTCTTCTTAATTATGCCCTGATACCGGGTACAGATGAAGGAGGAGGAGAGAGTGCGTAGATGCGTCGCAAGTCCGCACTCACTACAAACTCATTCAGGCACAAGTCGCCTTGTCTGCTTAATTTTGCTTTGGGTCTGCTGTTGACATCGTCAGCAACGACGGCCGAGCAACTGGTGTTTGTTTACAACTGATATGTGTATTTTGTATCATGTATTAGTTACCAGTTCATAAAACATATCGCCCAATGTATGCCACCGTCGTTTTTGGAGTCAGCACCGCAAATGACTAAATGTGCCTGTTTATCGACAGCAAACGGAAAGAAGACGTCATAAAAAAGCGGTCGTCCTGCTCAGAGAAAATTTGGAAAAATTACAAACGCAAATTTAAGGAACTTATTAACCAGCTGGGAAATTTAAATTTCATTTTCCTAAGGTTTCTATAACAAACGGGTTTCGGTTGCCGCTGGACGGGAAGGGATCTCACTCCACCATATCTAATATCGCCTGATATCGCATTTACTGACTTCCGAGTAAAGAACATGCACTCAGGATAGAGGGGGCAAACATCCCCGATATGAGAGTGTTTCCCTGTCCCGATGATGTGCTTGACAATGCAATTTACCGCTTGGCCGAACAAATAACATGTTATGCCCTTTATATCCGGTGTCAGTTTTGGAGCAGACGATGGGAATAACAGGAGATGGATTACATAGGTTGCTAACAAAAAGTTCGCAAAACAGATTAGAGTGCAATAAAACACTCATCCCGCCTGAGTGCTATTCATCCAAAACATCAATAATATCACGGTGAGTTGGTGGGACAAACCTATGGAAACCTCAGAGTTCATGATGTGCGCAAAATAAATTTGGATGCGCGGGACCACCTACGTGATTAAAACATGCACATTCCAAACAAAAATTAGCATCTCATTTGACTCTACGAGCAATAATTTACTCATAAACCCTTTTCTTCATGTCCCACCACTCCATACACCCACTAGACTTGTTTAAATTTAGCACATCTTTTGACAGGATGGGTCATGCGCGTCAGACATGCAGTCCGTTAAATGACCCAGGTCAGTGTTGTGTGATGTGCAGCGGGGTGTCAGAGTGTCTGATTCACCTTTCGAAGGAGCAGACGGTGGACATCGTCGACAGCGACGGTCGAACTGCAACAGCGGGGTTGTTTTGTCGGTCAGACTGGTTGACAACAGAGGAAGACGTTGGCCTCGCCGCTGTGGCGTATTTATCGTAGACACTGCTCTCGGCAAATTACAATTCTCCAGTAGCAAATATTTCACTGTAAGCCAAAGTTTCAATACTTTTCATCAAGTTTCCGGCTCACTCCAACGTAACCGAGGATGAATTTGACAGTGAGGCATTCAAATGTGGGCAAATATCGCGCGCGTCGATAAGGGTGGATCACGGCTATATCCCAACAACTACTGCCCAGCTAGTCTGACATGCATTTTCAGTAAGCTAATGGTTAGGATATATTAAAAATCCATTTTAAATTTCGGTAGGTTCCTCTGTCAAATCAGCTCAGCATGATTTATACGGGACGAGACGTTACATTGCAGGCCTCCTTACATCGTCAGAACGTCGGTCAAAGACAATAGATGCAGGGCATACAATTAAAACCACTTACTGTGGCCTTAGAAGGGCGTTTGGCTATGTTTCACATGAAACTCTCATCCAAAAGACGTCAGAATTAGAGATTTGCGAAGGCTTATTAAACTTGATTGAAGACCAGTTAACTGACCTTAGGAAAAACGTTACTGTGGGTGGCTGCGGTTTCAGAATGAATGCCTGTTAAAACTGAAGTCCGATGAGAATGAGGTCTTCTGTACTTCACTACACAAATATACTTGTACAGGAGATGAAGTCCAGCATAACGTTTGTTTTGGTGATCCCAAGCTATCAAGTGCGATACCAGATGAGAAAGATGCCCAGATATTGCAGCAGAACATTGGGAAGCTACAGGCGTGCAGTGAGATCTGCGGCATGGAATTCAATCTCAACAATGGTGGAGTGGTCCACACAGTCAGTGGGCTAACTCATGAAATCTCAACAGAAATTCCGGAATGCGTTTTCGTTTCGAAAAGACTAATTAAGTAGGGTTGTAAAACCAATCATTATGCAGGATAACTCTATAATCATCCGGTTACCACAGTATGACCGCTTTCAAACAAACCTCTTCCGGATGCATGCAAAAACTACACACTGTGAAAAAAGACTACTTAAGTAGTATGTTTTTTTCTCATTTAATTTTGATTACCTAAAAACTGAATCATATTTCATGGAAATCATGTATAACAATATTCATTCTATTACTCATTCGGTAGAACATTACGTCTTTATCCAGTTTTATACTCAGATGAGAGATATCATATAGTTTGTAAAAATGTCTAATTGTGAGGTTTTTTAACACCGTGAAATGCCCGTTCATAAAACGTCATGTATCTGCATTTATCAATGTGGCCTGTAAGGTAAAAAATAAAGCTCAAATCCACTGCTACATTTTATGGAACCCATATGGTCTTCTCTCAATGCCGTAGAGAAATGTATGGTTGTCCGTACGCGGAAAATATACGGCTTGTAGTTTGGCAACCCCGAATGCAAGTGTAAGGGCAGTTCGGATTCAAAATTATTCGGGAATAGAAAAAGTTTTTGAAAACCGAATTACACCTCCCTTTCGAGTATGAAATTGGAAGAAGACGTACTTTCCTACCGAATGAGTAAAAGAATGCATATGTTTATGCTTGTTTTTCATGAAATATTATTGAATTTTTACGGGCTTCGAAAATCAATGAGAAAAACTATGCTATATGTGTTGTCGTTTTTCATAGAGTGCGGCTTTTGCGAGCAGTCGGAAAGAAGTTCCACCTAAAGTCGACATCCCAAGTTAACTGAATTAGTATAGAATTATGCTGCGTACTGATTAGATTTACAACCCTACTTAATTAACCTTTTCGAAACGAAAACGCATATAGGAATTTCGGTTGACATTTCATGGGTTAGCCCACTTACTGAACAATGTCAGCAAGGCGTAGATGAAAGACTCGTTCACGAGAGTTTCTCGTGGAAAATCGTAACTTTACTAGAAGATTCTGGAGTCTTAGTTGAAGTTTAAGCCTAGCGCATAATGTTTTAAAGTCGCTATGCAGGCAATATGAATTATATATGCTGATATGAGCTTGAGAAAGAAGAAGGGGGGTTGTAATGACTGATTCTGGCTAACTAGCCGTCATCCTCCAGCTATACCTGTGGACAGGGTCCACAGCCCTAAGAAACACGGTTTTCCAATCTTAATCTTTTTCTTTAAGTTACGGAAAGCCAAGGAGGGGACTGATACAAGCATTATGAATCGTGTGCGGCCAGGACTGCTCAAAATCTCTCATCTCTGACCGACAATTGCCGCCTGATTATAAAAAGTCGCATTCCCTACGCCAGTCAGTCGATACTTTGACCCTAAGATTATAAGAATGCGAGAGCAACTTTAGATGTATGATATCACTTCAAATGCTGGCTATTTTTACTGAATATTAGGGCAGTTTTAAACCTATGCTTGCGATGAATGACGCCTGTCACTACCCAGACGGACTAATAGACGTCACATCTTTGTGCTTTGCGCACTGGAGCCCAGTACACTTTATTCTTCATGGTTGATTTAGAAAAAATGAGAAACGGTTTCCCCAAAGCAGTGAATTAGGTTAGTGGAAACATTGAAATGTGATCTCCATTATGCAGGATTATTTAACCACGACTGTAATACTGACTGAAATTCCGAATTTATGTAAGATATTTCAGTAACGCAGATGAACGGCTTTTGAATACACCTATTTTTTAACCACGAACGAACCCGAACTCTGCAAAAATGGCTTTTTAATAGTCTGCATAGTTCAACCAATCTTCGATGTTCGCATATATACAGTAGTTCATTAATATTCGTCGGGTGGCAGTCATAGAGGAAGGATTGTATCACGGTTTTAAATAAACTGCGTTTGCACTTGTGTTTGGTGTTTGAAGAGTACAAAATACATGCTTTCATGCAAGAAGGATCATTAGCTTTTCTACGAAATTAACAAAATATCATATGAGGCCAGTAAACGTTTGCATTAAAGTTAGAGTAAGTTGAACATTTCATAGGAGACATTAAAAAGCACTCAGATACGAATTATTGTGCCACAGTATTAGGAAACCTCATAGACAGAACCATAGACAGATACACCTTCTTTGTATACAAAATCCAAAGAAGACGTATTTTTCTTTTAAATTAATGAAATAAAAGATAATGCTGTGCATGTTTTCCATAAAATATTTTTGAATGCACAGTAGTTAATTAATATTCGTCTGGCGGCAGACCACGTCTTTGATTTTGTTACTTGATAAAAAGACATATTTCGGCTGTAAAATATTTTTAAGTTCATGAATGCTTTCGGGTCCGAACTGCGGTCGCATTTGTGTCCAGGGTTTACGGAGCAAAAACTGCATATCTTCATGTTTTATATTTCATGAGAAACAACAATAAGCAGTCATATACGAAAGATTGTGTCACTTTCTTAAAAATTCTTATAACCAGAAACGTTCTTGAAACAGAAGGATACAAATTCGTTTTCTATATTATTTAAAGAATATGTAAATATATACAACTTATTCTTGTATAATATATAAAGAAGGTTTAAGTTGTTACCAAGAAATTGAGAGAAAAACAATTTTCTGCATGCTTTCTATAAAATATATTTTGCATATATAAGGTCATCAATGGTCGGTGGAAAAATATTTACAACTGAAGTAGTCGATTTTACGCCGGGTTCAGTTTCCGGGCTCGGCAAAAAGGAAGCGCATTCAATGGCCGGTTTTCCGGCGTGACTGAAATGTCTGGTGATTTTGCTGCACAGTAAGCGATATTGCAACCCCCTTTAAAAGGTGACGAACGCATTTTACGTGAACCGTTGGAGTCACGGTTATTTAGCCTTATTCGATCAAAAGGCGTATTAACCTTCCGGCCTCATATTCTGTGGTGGGGCCAGGCCCATATGCTACCAGTAACAATGTCGCCGTACCAGATGGCCCAAAAACCCACACGATTGATGAGTGTGCGATAAAAACTGCTTGGCCGCGGACCATTTAGCAATAATCGCACTTCGTACAAAGAAGCCTCAACAGTCGCCGTATATATGACATGACGCTGCACCATATCTAGCAGTGCTTAAATATGTGTCAGCTAATTACAGGATGAAGATCATTCGATCGAAAGTGCAGGGACGCAGGTATCATTTTTTGACTATCGGTTTCGTTTCGACGGTTACCGCATGCGACCGTAAATTTCATAATTTGAGTGATCCGAGCTATGGCTTGACCAGGATGAAGAACAAGTAACTGGAGAAGCAGATGTATTTTACATAAAACACTCAAATGCAAGATGTGGTTATGAAGCCCCACCTGAGGAACAAAAAGCTATTGGGGTTAACGTTAGGAGTTAGGGTTGGGGATTAGGGTCAGAGTTTGGTGGTACGAGGTAGCGGTTAGGGTTTAAAGTTAGAGGTTAGGGTAGAAGTTTTGGCCAAGGGTTAGGGCAACTATTTCTTAACCACTCAAAGTACGACCGCTTATTCCCAATCGCTTTTCCTTTGGATATAATTGCTTGACCTCGTCGTCTGTGCTTCACCCGGCCGCATCAGTAAAAACCCCTATTACTACCGGTCCCGTATCACAGGTGGCTGGGGTTTGTTTGCTTTAGGTGGGGCTACATAACCACATCTATCTGACTCAAAATTCAAATTATAAAGGAACAATTCAATATGTGAGTCATAGTTAGTAATCGCTTCTTTGATTCTCAGTCAGAAATTGGCGCACATGTTCCTGATGTACTCCGGTGACATCTTGTTCCACTCTCTTGCAATGAAGAGCTTAAGGGTTTCGCTGCTGTTGTGGGGCTTATGTCAGCCCTTCTCCTTCACTTACGCTTAGATGCTGAGGTCGAGGAAACTTAAGTCTGGTGAGGATGGTGGTCACATACCCTTGGACCGGAAATGAGACATACAGTACGTGGGCTAACTCATGAAATGTCAACCGAAATTTGGAAATACGTGTTAGTTTCGAAAAGATTAATTAAATGTGGTTGCAAATCTGATCATCATGTAGAAGAATTCCATCATAACTCAGTTATTTCAGGATGTCGGCTTTAGAACAAGCTTCTTTCCGTCTGCATACAAAAAACAATACCCTGCAAAAAATGACTACTTTTGTAGCATGCATTTTTCTAGATGATGTTCGATGCCCTTCAATATTCAAGTATATTTCATAAAAACGTGCATAAAACTGTTCATTTTTTTGTTTATTCGGTAAATGAAAGCTTCGTCTTCCAATTTGTGTACATGAAAGAAGGGTATAATTCGGTTTTCAAAAACCTTTCAAATTCCCGAATAATTTTGAACCCGACCTGCGGTTTAACTTATGTTATGGATTTCCAAATTACAAGCCCTATATTTTCCGTGTACGGAAAAACACACATTTCTCTACGATACTAAGAGGAGACCATATAGCGTTCATAACATTTGGCAGTGAATTTGAGCCATATTGTAGACCTTACAAGCCACATTGGTAAATGCAGAGACAACGTTTCATGAGCGGCCAGTTCACGCTCTCAAAAGTTCTCATACTTCGAAACTCTTTGAAATCCGAATAATACCCTTCTTTTATGCATAAAAATTGGAAGACGACGTTTTCATTTACCGAATAAACAAAAGAATGAATAGTTTTATGCATGTTTTTATGAAATATAATTGAATATTGAAGGATATCGAAAATCAGCTAGAAAAATGCATGCTTCACAAGTAGTCATTTTTTGCATGCGGACGGAAAGAAGCTTGTTCTAAAGCCGACATCCTGAAATAGCTGAGTTATGATGGAATTGTTCTATGTGATGATCAGATTTAAACCCTACCTTATTAGTCTTTTCGAAACAAAGACGCGTTTGGAAATTTCGGTTGACATTTCATGAGTTATCCCACCTAATGTATGTTCTTCCAATCACTTTTGTGTTTTCGATGGCGTATGTGGAGCGCACCATGTAGCCGGAATACCACATTTTCGTATGCAGTTAGTTTAACACACTTCTAAAGAACATCCAGATACACGTCCGTGTTCACTTTGACTCCGGACTTCGTAAACACAGCGGACATGATTTTGCCGCCTGAGGCAATCAGGCCAAATGCCATCACAAACGCAGATGTTTGATCTGAAACTTGTATTTAATATTTTCAGGTACCTTGTTGACCTTTAGGTAGTTTGTTTAGCGATCTTTGCCACTGTCGGACGCCAAATCGACTGTGAAGAGCTTTTCGCCGGAGTTGAGCACCGTGCATGGTCCTTTATTGAGCAGGCCTAATATTCTCTTTTTTCGAATCTCTTCTCTTCCACAGCTGCAATAACGAGGTGCTTCTTGGTCCTAGTCCAAGATTTAGCCCTCAGGTCCTTTTTCACAAAATAACTGACCAGGTGCTCCTACACTGCATGCTCCAAAGCCATCCCCCGTATGCTCCGGACTGCGCTGCAACAAATAAGACCCCCAACAGTTCCCATCAGGCGAGGGTTTTGACTTTTATTTTTGTCCACTGCCAGGCTTCCTGTCGATCCGGCAGAACTTCTTATACCGATTGAAAATGTTGCAAACTGTTGGTCTGATGATTCTCAACTTGGCGGCAATATCCATGGCCGAGAGGTCATTGAAACTGAGCCTTATAACTGCTTCATTGTTTTTTTCCTGGCATGATATTTTAGGACTTTTTTCAAGAAATTTTTATTTCATTGTCAACGGTCGCAATTCATGACCTCACTAGGAGTTAATATCTACTAAATGTGCATTTACATATTCGAATTCCTGTAGTTACGTAGATCATTTGTGCAAAACCAGGTGTGTTGTTTTGCGTCATTCCCTCGGGCTTAGCCAATTATTTCCCCATCCCTCCTGGTCTGGATACATGCGAGTTGGTGCTGGTCAGGCGTTACCTTATCAGTCAGTCCCTCCAACCCATCTACGACGGATTATAAAATATGTTTCGACAATCTGACAAAAACCTCTACCTAGGCCGTACTGATGAGGTTGACAGTCTCAGCATCGAGAGCTTACAAGCCAATTTACATCGAAGACAATCAGCCAATCGGAGATCAGCACAGAAACCAGCTTCAGCTGATGGCCTCACCAGCAGGCACTCGCGACAGTCTACACAATTCGATGGATTTGTGGTTGACTGGCCTACCAACCCCTCTATTAAGTTATTGCCTGCGAGGGAGCAGTGAGATCTGTTCTAGTATTATAGTTTCCGGCGTCGATCTGACAGGCGGTGAAGGGGATTATTTACACAGCTGTAGTGATTTACACCAAAACATGCAAGCATGCGCCCTGACATGCGCTTCGCCCGACGATACTTATAATCATGTTTTGCAATCATGCATGAACAAATAGACTGGCTGGTCAACAAACACAGACCCTGACATCTAAGGTGACTTGATTAACTTGCCTCTTAATTTGAAACTACACCGCAATCCACGCGCCCTCACTTGGACGCTTTTTGTTCAGACTCATAGACAAACTGCTGCACTACGATCACATTGTCAGTTAACAGCATAAATTACTAACTTTCGTCATCTCATGACTTCTGTTGTAGTGGCTCTACTCTGAGCGTTTGTCAAACGCTGGCTCAATTGCGGGTACTGGGACAAGCACTCAGTGGCCAGTCCCGACCAATCATCGTTAATGGTAGAGGGGCGCTCACCGATCGTTTTTACGGAAGTCCACCTGTTTTGCCTTTAGGCTCTCTTTTCGAGTTCAACCAGCAGCCGCACAGCGGCGCATGATACAGGCAGAATGGTATTACAGGCAGCTATTGCAAGGTTCAGAATTAGTCCAAAACCATGGGCATAAAAATATATCCCCGTCGCCATTGACTGCAAAATTATTGGCATTGAGAAAAACGTCACTACAGTGGCATTAGAAGAATCAGACGTAATGGCATTACCGACAAAAACAAATGAGACGGGAATGGCCATTTCTGACTTATTCGCCATCGTCAGCCAGCCATAAACAACCCCGAAGTGTGAAACACACAAGGCTTGAACTCGCGACCTGTTAGTTGGAGGTCCAACGCCTCTAACCACTGGGCCATGGGCACGTTTTCCTGTCGGCTGCGATCGCGAATATACAGTGGCTGAGGGATTAATGTTTGTGTCGGTTATTCCTTTCTGTCTTAATCCTTTTTTAAGGCTGTCCCAGGCGTGCTCTCGCTAACGGCGCTATGGTGCATTCCCTAACGTCACTTGGGCCGTGGTACAGGCGTAACTGGTCATGCGCCTTGTACGGCTGCCAGCTTATACCGACTGGTTCTGCAATCTTTTTGTACAGAACACACTATCCTCGCAACTGATACAAACCTCCCGTATTATTCGCGGTCAGGACTGCAGCCTTGTACGCGGGGATTTTTTTGAGTAAACAGCAACCAAGAACCTAAGGGATCATTCATTCAAACTGCGTGTGACCGGGGCCAAGCTGGACACACGAAGGTTCTTCTTCTATGAAAGAATGCACTGAGCTTGAAATACTCTGCCTCTTTGGTTTCCTTATGTCTGCTTCCGTCGAGGTCTTTAAGATGAAGCTGAATTTGCTTAGCGGTGTCCATTACAATGCCAGGCGACCTATACAACCTTGACAAATGAGCAAAATTCTACTGTTACAATACTACCCGCTATATTTCAGTAACAGGTTTAATTACACTTCCTACTGTCTCTGATTCATCTCCCAGGCTTAATGGCTTGAACTAACGCAATGTTTGTCACTTGGGATATCATGTCCTTCACTGTACTCCAAACGACTACTATACTAGTGCTCGTACCCCCAACACTCGAGACAGTTCGTCTATCTGTAGAGAATTGACAGTTTCCCGATAATTTGCTACATGTATGGCACCTTTTTAAATTTTTAAAATGTTTAAGTTACTGGTAAACAATTAGGGAGTTAAAAGGTGAATAATTATACTAACCTCAAATAAACTGAACTGAACTTGTCTTCCTATTCCGGACCGGACCTGAAGGTCGTATTTGCTGGAGTCTCTCTATGGCTTTAGCTGATGTGACACTTTTGTCAAAGTATAATTGACCGATACAAGTTCTCTTATTTTGGGTCGAGCTTTGTGGCAGTTATTGACAAAATAAGCTGCCGTCTCTCAGTCAAGTGGAAAATTATCTTTAGAAGATATCGTATTAGTTATATTTTAAAACTTTTATGGTCGAGGTTTGGCTCTTGAGCCCCATCTGAGTGATACCAGTAGCTAACTCGCAATAAGTGGGCTAACTCTTTAAATATCAACCGAAATTCAGAAATTTAGTTTTGTTTCGAAAACATTAGTTAGGTAGGGTTGTTAAACTAATCAGTCTGCAGTATAATTTTATAATGATTTTGTTACCATTCAAAAGTCAAGTTGGCGAACGCACGTTTTCGGTAATTCTTCCTCAGGCCAATACAATTACATGGACGAAAGAAATGTACAAAATCAACAGTGTTTATAGATGCCTCAAGGGCTATTAAGTCACTAACACTCATCATCCCCACGCCGCCGCGTGTTACCTTTGGGATGCTGGCTTTCGAATGAACATCTTTCTGGCTGCCTGCAAAAACCATCCTCTGTAAAACGTTACTAGTTAATTAGCATGCATTTTTGTCATTGATTTTCGATGCCCCTAAAAGTCCAATTATATTTTATAGAAAACATGCATAAAACTATTCGTTCTTCTAATCATTCGGCAAAAAATAACGTCTCCTTCGAATTTTATACTCGAAGGAAGGGTAAGGTTCGGTTTTCAAAATCGACCTAATTTTGTGATTGCTTAATACTGTAAAATGACCTTTTATAAAAACGACATGTTTCTGCATTTACCAACGTGGCTTGTAAAGTTAAATATATGGCTCCAATCCACTGCAAATTTTATGGACCCTATATAGTCTCCTCTTACAGTAGATGTGCTAACTCATGAAATGTCAACCAAAATTTCGAAATGCGTTCTCGTTTCAAAAAGATGAATTAAGTAGTGTTGTAAAAATAATCATGATGCAGCATAAATTTATAATGATCCGGTTACCCTAGGTTGTCTGCTTTCGAAAGAAGTTATTTTCGGCTGCATGCAAAATCTATACTCTGCAAAAATGACTACTTAAGTAGCATGCAATTTTCTCATTGATTTTTGATGCCCTTCAAAATATAATTATATTTCATATAAAGCATGCATTAAATATTCATTCTTTTACTTATTCTGTAGAAAATCATGTCTTCTTTCAATTTTATACACAAAAGAAGAGTATAATTCGGTTTTAAAAAAGTTTCTAATTGTGAGATTTTTTAATACCTTTAAAAGGCCTTTCATGAAACGTCATGTATCTGCATTTACGAATGTGGCTTGTAAAGTTAACAATATTGGTCAAATCCACTGCTTAATTTTATGAACCTCATATGATCTCCACTTAACACCGTAGAGACATGCTTGGTTTTCCGTACACGGAAAATAAACAGCTTGTAGTTTTGAAACCCTGAATGCAAGTGTAACAGCAGGTCGAGTTCAAAATTATTTGGAAATAAGAAAAGTTTTTAAAACCGAATTATACTCTTTTTTGAGTTTTAAATTGGAAGAAGATGTGATTTTCTACCGAATAATTAAAAGAATGAATATTTTATGCATTTTTTTCATGAAGGGCATCAAAAATCAATGAGAAACTTGCATGCTACTTTAGTAGTCATTTTTTGCAGAGTATAGATTTTGCATGCAGCCGAAAATAAGTTCTTTCGAAAGCTCACACCCTGAGGTAACTGGTTCATTATAAATTTATGCTACATGAAGATCAGTTTTACAACACTACTTAATTTATCTTTTTGAAACGAGAACGAATTTCGAAATTTTGGTTGACATTTCATGAGTTAGCACATGTAGTGTAATAACGTACGCGGAAAATATATGGCTTGTAGTTTGGAGACCCGGAACGCAAGTGTAACTGCAGGTCCAGTTCAAAATTCTTCGTGAATTGAAAAAGTTGGTTAAAACGGAATTAACCCTTCTTCGAGTATAAAATTGGATTAAAACGTAGCTTTCCACTGGATGAGACAAAGAAAAAATATTTTTATGCATGACTTCCATGGAATATGATTGAATTTTTTAAGGCATCGAAATGAATTAGAAAAATGCATTCAAGTGAAGTAGTCATTTTTGTAAAGTATAGTTCTTGCATGTAGCCGGAAGGAAATTAGTTCGATGGACGGCATTTTGAGGAAGCTGATTATTATGTAATTATGCTGCATGATGATTTGTCGTACAACCCTACTTAATCTTTCGAAATTTCGGCTGAAATTTCATGAGTTGGCCCACCTACTATACCCGACTCTGAGGATTAGGAAGGGAAAGAGTGCGCAAGAGCAGAGCTCGAAGCACACGCACGGAGCGCGTGAAGTTGGCGTGTGCACACTCTCCCCCCGACACAGGCAGTCGCTGGATGTAGAGGAAAAGGAGGGCGCAATCACAAATGAAAGGACACGGAGGGAACCGCGTGGTAATTCGCTGCGTATGGCCACTGTAATGGGACCGATGGAGATACCCACCGTCGGAAAAATTCCACTGGCAAGTCTACTTGACCGCAAACTGGATTAAGGTCATAAAGAGGGCTCAGGAAGAACCCGACGCACGTTCAGGGGAGGGTGTGTGAAGCGATAACTGAAGTAACCGAGGCTGGCAAATTAGCACTCATCCCCGCTTCCGTGACACAGTCAGTCGCTCGAGTAAAATTGTAGGGAAGATGCAAATATGCGATATTTGTAAACTCAGTGCACTCGCACTTATTTAATTGTTTAGGAAGCTAACCATGTGGTATTACTCAGGTGTGACTGCAGTACCAAATTTCACCTTTTTATGAACAGATGGTAAAGTAATTGGTTAACTAACTTCCTTTTCAAGCATTCGATATCTTACAGCCTTGTTAACCAACTGACGGTGTTTGTGTCTTCAGGATCCAGCTCAGTTAAGGGCAGACGTACGAAAATGGTTCGACAGTGGCGTTATGACAGGATCTGTTTTTTACTATTTCTACAATTGCACCACACTTACCGAGTTGTGCGAGCGGTCTCATACGTGTCAGAAGGTCAAATGCAGCACACAGCGCTTTTTGATGCGCTTAGTCCCACTGTCGGAGTCCTGGCGATGCGGAAGATTATCTCTGGCGGAAAGGAACAGTTCTCTGGTATTTATAGTATGCGACCATCGTCCATCTCTACAGACGGAAAACAAACCGACAACTCTGTGATAATCGCAGGGAAATACCGATGATCAGCATTGCAGGTGAACTCTTCAACCGGATCCTCTGCTATTTTCTAAACATCCATTTAGAAAGAGAACTCCCCCTTCCCCCCCAAGAGCCAGTGCAGATTCTGACAAAATCACAGCACCTCCATCGGCAGTAAGAAAAATGCCAGGAAGTGCGGACAAGACACTATGCTGCTTTCGTAGACCTCACGAAAATTATCGATGCGGTTACTCACGACTATCTCGGGCTCCATGCAAAAATTCATGCTCGTAACGCTTACCGCACATGGCATGCCGACTAAACGACGGAATGACTTTCCAGGTCACGATCAATGAGACAGTACCCGAAACACTTGCAGATGCGAATGGATCCTTATGTTCTATGCAATGCTGATGGACGTCTACTGTGAGTAGCGACCTGGAATCAGCATCGCCTACCGACTCGTTGGGCAACTTTCTACACACGATGCACTTATACACGCTCAATGGTATTTCAGACCACCATCAAATACCTACTGTTCGCGAATGACTGTGCCTTCAATCAAACTACCTATATGGTTTCATCGTTTTTGACTGCGCCATTTTCGGAGTGACCACCTTCACTTAAAAGACGGTGATCATACATCAACCGGCGCCAGACTCGGATTACAGACAACGCCACAACACCTGTAATGAAGCTCAACTTATCACCGTGGACAAATTAGGATACCCAGGCAACATTGTCTAACGATATGTCAGGATCGATAACGAAATGACCCACTGGGTCTCAATAGCCAGCCAGGAATTTGACCGGCAATGTAACTCACTCTAAAATCTTCGAGGACTTCACCTGGACCCCAAACTCAAGATGTACAGAACAGGAGTTCTGACGACACCACTCCACGGGACGGAAACATGGACTAGGTACGACATCAAAGCCAGGAAGCTGAATCAACTCCGCCCCAGCGCTATCCAGATGATATAAGAGGTGAAGTGGCAAGATAAAACCCCGGAAACGGATCTCCTAGAACGCACCGTAATTCTCAGAATTTACGCAATGCTAAGGGAAATGTCAATGCCCTGGCGATCGGCCATCTCGCGAGTATGAATGATGAGCGCCTATCGAAACCAATCTTTGTAGCGTCCAAAGTGATGCGTACACTCAGATCGCCATAATAATCACGACCCAGTCCCGCATTAGAGAAGGGCAAACACACCCTCAGGAGTAGTGTGTTCTGTACAGAAGCCTAGTGGCTGTTAAAGCCCTGGACGCGCACCGACTCTGGGCCCCCGCACGTTTGAGCGCTAGGGCGACATGGCAGTGAGTGAATAAGCAGTCAGTCAGTGTCAGTTTGCTCAGTTAATTGGTGGTTGTGGGGTTTGCGCGCGCCTGTTATTGGCTGTCATCTGGGCCAAATGTCCTCACGTGATCCCAAGATTCCCAGCACGGTGTTGGTGCTGTAGGTAGAATGCTTAATCCCGTTTGTGACGCCACGTCTTTTACGTCGACTTGGCTACGACTGCTTGCCGTCAAGGTCGACCTCACCCAGAATCGACCGACCCCGAGGAAAGAAGTGAGGACTGGAGCAGTAATTTGCGTAGCCAACCAGATGGCCTCTGCCCAAGCTAAAAGAGGGCTTTCCAAGTCTCAGTCGTATCCAACCAGCAACATAAAAACCCGACCCAGTCCTACAAGTCTACACTGTCAATGGACACTCCGTGCACGGATCGACCACATCGGACGTCATCATGCCTGAGACCTCCAAGTGCTGCCTTCGCAAAGACCTTTACCATCAGCCTCGTACAAATGATGGACCTAGGCATAGTCAGGCTTTCCACTCGTCCATGAGCTGCACCTCTACATATGGTGTGCAAAAAGCCTCTCGTTGACTGGCGCCCATGCGGGGATTACCGACGCTTAAACACCTGAACTGTGTCTGACAGGTATCCACTTCCCCATCTCCACGACTTTTCATCTAGTCTAGCCTGAACAACAATATCTTCCAGCATTGACTTAGACAAAGCTTTCCATCAGATACCCGTTGCTCCAGAAGACGTTTCCAAAACGGCGATTACAACACCGTTTGGTCTGTTTGAGTTTGTCAGGATGCCTTTTTGGCTAGGCAACTCCACCCAAACTTTTCCGCATTTCATTAACGAAGCCCTCCGCGACTTACCTTCCGTTTTTGTTTACGTCAACGATGTTCTGGTAGCAAGTTCTCATGAACACGAACATCTACAACATTTGCGTCCAATTTTGGAACGATTGAGCCCATTTGGCGTCTTCATTAATGTTTCTAAATGAGTTTTTGGTGTATTGAAGCTGTTTTTCCTTGGACATCGCATAGATGCTTCTGGTTGTCATCCCATAGATGCCAAAGTTTCAGCTATTCGCGATGTCCCTACTCCCACTTTTTTTCAACAACTGCGCCGTTTTATAGACCTTGTCAATTTCTATCGACGTCTTATCTTCATTGTGCTCAATTAATGTTACCACTTACCAACCTTTTACGCGAGAACATCCGCGAGTTTTCTTTTCCTGACACAGTTGTAGAGGCTTCCAATCGTGTCGTTGAAGGCTCTTGGGGATACAACTGCCCTGGTTCACCCTATACCTGATGCCCCACTTTCATTGTGGCCGACGCTTCCAATTTCGCTAAAGATGCTGCCCTTCAGCTACAGACACCCACTGGCACCGAGCCCTTGCCTTCCTACTTTGCCAAATTGACACCCGCACAAACTCGATATATTACTTTTGGTAGAGACCTTCTTGCAATTTATTTAGCCATTACGCATTTTCGTAATTATATTGAGGGCCGAGATTTTTGTATTTATACTGACCACAATCCTCTTACTTATGCCCTCTCTACTTCTTCTGACAAGTAGTCACCCCGCGAGGCCCGTCATTCCAATTTTATTTCTCAGCATACCACCGACATTCGATTTCTTAAAGGCCCGTATAATCAAGTTGCTGACTGTCTTTCTCGGCCTGGCATTAATGCCATCACCCGACCTTCCATCGATTTGGAGCGCATGGTAGAACTGCGAAACCAGTCGACTTTCACTGAGAGCCTTCAACACACTAGTCTTCAGCTCGAGGCCATTCCTCTTTTCACAACTCCTGATACAATCTTGTGTGACGTATCGCGCGGTGCCTCCCGACCCGTAGTGCCAAGCGAGATGAGACGAGATGTATTTGCCAAGTTGCACCATCTGGCTCACCCTGGCGTCAGCACTACCCAACGCCTCGTCTGCAGGTGTTTTGTTTGGCCAAGCATACACACTGATATCCGCCATCAGACCCGTTCATGTTTGGCCTGTCAGAAGGCCAAAGTCGGACGGCACATCAAAGCCCTTATTGGCACTTTTCTCGCACCTGACGCACGTTTTGCACATGTCCATATCGATCCACTAGGTTCTTTTCCAACATCGCGTGGTTGCAACTACGTACTTACTGCGATTGACCGATTTACTCATTGGCCCATTGCAACTCCCATACCTAACATAACTGCAGATTCCGTTGCTCATGCTTTTTTTGGAACACCGGATCTCTCATTATGGCGTCCCCTCAACTATTACCACCGATCGAGGCCAGCAATTCGAATCTAGACTTTTTAGCAGCCTTAATGCCCTCTTCGGATGTTCTCGTATACGCACGACAGCATGCCACCCCTCATCCAACGGCTTAGTCGAGCGTTTCCACCGGCAACTCAAAGCCTTGCTCCGAGTTCATGATAACCCTTCCCAGTGAAGCGAGCATTTGCCTTTGGTCAGGCACAGTATCCGCACTGTACTCAAGCCCGACTTGGAGTGTTCCGCTGCCGAACTTGTCTACGGGGGTTTTTTCAGGTAATCTCAATGCTCAGCCGACTTGGATCCCAGCGATTATGTACAAAGATTGCGCCAAGCCATGACTCATCCTCGAGCCGCTCCTCCACGTCCTCCAACAAGTAAGTCGTACATCGACCCAAACCTACTAAAATGTTCTTTTGTATTTGTCTGCGTGGATGGCGTCCTTCGGCCTTTACCACGGCCTTTCGACGGCCCATTTCGAATACTATCTCGCACGGACTAGCATTTTACAATTGACCTTGGAGGTCGCACCGACGTGGTCTCAGTCGATCGCTTGAAGGCGGCTTATATCGAGCCTCTTTCAACCTCCCCAACCGAATAACCTCCACACGGCACATTGCCATTTGCTATTTCCCAGACTCCACTTACGTCCAATAATCCTGCGTCTTTCCTTATCCCACAGACTCCTCCACTTACGCGCAGCTGTCTTCATGTCCGTTTTCCCGACTGTTGCCAAATTGAGCAATATGCATAACACCCCCCCCTTTTCCTTCGATTAACAATAATTTGTTTTGGACTCCGTTCTCCTAGGAGGGGGAGGGGGTATTGCAGTGACATTTAAGTCCGTATTGTTGTAATCAGTTACAATGCGCTTTATAAAAGAAATCGGCGCAAAGAACTAGCTCATGCATTTTTACCCGCTGACGACTTTGTTCTTATTTACTAGTTTTTAGCTGTTGGAATACTGCTATCTTCGTTTCAGGGATAGCCTACTCACTGTGCCCAACTAAAAGGTTTATCATTTATAGAAGCATAGAAGGGCCTCTAAATGATGCTTATTAAAAGCGAAACATTTAACTGACAACCTTTCAAAAACACCTTTGAAGAACCAGTACAACTTGCTCTTCCCTTTACTCTAATGGCAAAAATGTTGATACACACTTCCTTTCTACATACAAATATCAAGCAGGGGACACAAATTTATCGTTAGCCATGGGCCTTTGAAATAAGATCTTACTAATCGTAGGGGCGATACTATATTTGGGTGATCATTGTGCGTATCAGCCGCGCTGACCAGGAGTCCCAAACACCCCAGACGAAAAACCATAGGTGTGCTGTCTTAGGAAATGTTAACCGCAATTCTGAAATATGTTTTCGATTTGAAATAATTGCATAAGTAGGGTTGTAATATTAATTATCATGCAGCATAATCCTGAGATATTTCAGCAAAATCAGGATGTCATTCTTTGAACGAGCCTATTTTCGGTCGTTTGCACAAAATACAATCTACATAAAAATGATTACGCATGTGGTGTAAACTTATCTCGTTGATTTTCGATGCCTTTATGATTTCAACTATATTTTATGGGAAAGGTGCACAAACACATTCTATCTGGTGTTCATTTATTTGCTCATTGTGTCTTATTCAAATTTTCCACTTAAAGAGAAAGAGTCTTTTGGTTCTAAAAAAACACTTTAGGTTCCCAAATAACGTTTGACCCACCAGCCGTTACTACTGCGTTCGGAGTTTCCGAACTACACACTGTATGCATTCCGACAAGGGAAAAACAGGCATTTCCTTATGATATCAGAAAGAGGTTATATAGGACAATGGATGCGGACCAGGTTGCAAACTTTATAACTGCTGTACGAATGGGCGTTTCGCGTTCTTGCAAAATATCGTAATTGGAAAATTTTTTAAAACTCGAAAATACTCTTGCATCAAGTATAAAAGTTTGAAAAGACGCAATTTGCTACTAAATAAATACAGGAAGGAATATTTCTGTGACGTTTTTTATAAAATATAACTGAATTTATAAGGGCAACGGAATTCACTGAGAAAAATGTATATTACATATCTAACCATTTTTCGTAACGTGTAGTTTATGCAGACGGCTGAAAAAAGCTAATCTACAAACCGGTTTTCCGGCATGACTGAAATATCTTAGGATTATGCTGTATGATCATTAATATTGCAATGCAAGTTAGGTAATCCTTTCGAATCGAAAACATGTGTCAGATCGTCTGTTCACAGTTCGAGGGATATGACAACTACTGTACCTTGAGTAATGCTTCGTTTGAGCATAAATTAATATGACCGCTGAAACGTTCATAGAGGTCGAGATTCTATCTCTATGATTCGACGGCTGCACCACCCGCCATCACCTGACCTACCAAATTTAAGGCGATTTTCAATCCAGCCGCCTTTGGGAATTCCATTTTTAACTTTCCAACGTTATCCTGTCCATCTTGTACGTCTATGGGACTCGGAAAAGCTCAAAAGAATGCAGGAACAAACGTTATATAAGAGTAGCCATCGCAAATTTCCCAATCCAAAACCAAATTCTGTACTTTTACATCTTATATTTAAATGTCGTTTCTGAATAAGAAAAGCAGTGTCTTCTACATGGAGGCATCGGTTGGGAAGACGATTGGGGCAAAATAAGATAAAAGATCCGAAAGTTGTGTCCAATTAACCGACGCGGTCTGCAGAATCCTGGAAAGAATTAATTAAAAGGTGTCCGAGAAATTCTGCAAAAAGACCAGTTTTGCGGCACGACATGAGTGAATGATCACTTGCGCAGTCCATGAAGGGTTTTTTTGAGGGAGAAGCCGACCACGGCATCGTAAAGCAAGTCATTTTTTGACTGCACTAATTAACCGATCAGTGATTGGACCGCATATCTGTCCTTATGAGTCGTTCAGCCGCTTAAATCGGAACAGTGTTGACTCAAGCATAGGGCAGCACTCGCATGTGCTGACCAGTATGGGAAATCACCGTTTCACTGAAAACCTCGATCACAACTATTAGGACCTTAATGCTGTGGTTTGCGGGCCAGACAACACGGCTACCTATAGCATAACCGGACTGTCGCATACACAAGCAGGAGGCTGGCGAATTTATTTCAGACCCCCCCCCCGGCTAGGTGGGTGCCACAAAGCCCGAAATAAGATGTGTCAGTTGCAGGTTAGTGCTTGTCAGGCATTTTCCTCCAAAACGGGCCACGCAGTCGATGCACTGGAGTGCGGCAGGTGTAAGCGAGGATGCGCGCGCAAGACAAATGCCAGCGACTGTGTTGGTACGCCTTGGTGCGGGTTTCTGCCGTGCCAACCACCTGTGCCCTCCCCCGATTCCGTCACTTCTAACTCCATATTGACATCAGATCCAGATGAGGGAAAAGAGAGTGCAGTAAACACAGTGCAAGTCCGCCATCTCTCTTCACTAACTCACGCGTTAGTCACTGTCCCTCGGTAAGTTAACAGGACATTATTAAATCCGCTGTAACCGAGCCGGCCCCGTCGAGTTTTCACTGCAATTATTGCCTCCTTGCAAAAATATGAGAAGCACTCGACCGGCCAACGTGTGGGACTTTCGGTCTAGTGAGAGCGAGCCTGCTTTAGGATCGCGCTATTTGGGTTGCAGAACGATACATATCACACTTTCAAATGTCTAAAACCCGTGCGTATAATTTTGCATTTAAGAGTACCCGAAACAATAGTATTGGAAACGTATAGGAACGGGAACTGTCAAATCCATATGTAATTCATCCTCCTTCCTCTACCGGCGTAGAGGGGGACGCGACCAAGGTTTCTGGTTCTGTTGCCGTCTGTATGAACCGAGCTATTAGCATCATCAACTTCATTCTCGTCGTAATCAATTTACATCACTGCATTACCATGAGTCGGATGGCTACACCCCTCATCCTTCAGACTATATGTAAAAAATAGTGCCTTCAACATCATTACCATTAATACAAGACTCTTTTTCTTCCAGATAAACACCAGTCCGAACGACGACATGACCATCCACATCCTAGCCACTGTCATGTTAACTTGAAGAGCAAAGTATTTCTTTCGTGAACTGTGGCTTGCCACACCACACAAGTAAAGCTGTGGGAGGTTTTTGAAATGAAGGAAAGAAGTCTAAAACTATTTAACATAAACAGCGCAACATCAAGTCAACAACAAGGGTTTCCAAGTGCAGCAGCCAGGTACCTAAAGGCACTATTGTCTACTTGGAATTTTAGATGAGGGAGGAACGAGTACAGTAGATGCAATGAATGTCCACCATCACGCGCAGGTCACCGTCCTTGCTCTTACCCTGTAGTGGAGAATTCGGTGGACATTGCCGATCATGTTGGTCGGACAGTCGCGTCTTAGACGGCTTTTTAATGCATGCGTTCTAGGGTGCTCGACCTAGACAGTCTGAGTTACTGCTTGACTAACTTTGTCCAGGAATAACCTCTTCTAGGCAGTATGCTATTGCCGAAAAAGACAAGGAAGACTGAAATCGTCACTTCTGGCTAATTAGCCGTCGCCAGCCCGAGTTCGAGCCTCGGGTGTTCCGCACTTCGGTGTTGGGTATGACTGGCTGACGACGGCTAATAAGCCAGAAATGGTCATTCCAGTCTCCCTTGTCTTTGTCGATAATGACATACTGCCTATATCATGCGCCGCTAAGCGGCTGCTAGTTGAGCTTAAGAGAAAGCCTGAAAGGCACAACATAACGAGTGAGTTCCGTAAGAACGATCGGTGAGCGCCCCTACCATTATAACCTCTTCTACCTATGGACCCCCATGTACTGGGGACATTCACGAGTCAAACTAACCGCGAGTCATATCATGCGTAACGACTTAGGTTACAGTGCATTCCATCATGACGTGGGTCATTTAACTGGTACTGCAAACCTGAAGATATGGACTATCTGTGACGAGGATGTTTATTAATTTTAAGCAGTTGGGGTATGCAGTTTCTGGTCAGAAGTCAGCAAATGTTATGAACTCAACTACTGGAATACCTTCGGGTATTAATTCTTAAACAGACTATCTGTCCCTGGCAAGCATACAGTCAGGGATTCAAAATATGCGCAAGGACAGAACGCATACCGGCGTAAGCTTCGAATTAATTTGGATGATATTGGAGCACAACCCTTGGCAGACTGCGCTTCTTGACTAATTATGATTTGCGAGTTGCTAGATTAGCCGGAAAGAAAAGACGAATATACAAGGGATAATATAAGTATAGTCGGGACAAGCTGTCTGATGTTTAGTGACTAGGGAACATACCCTGTTTAACAGATCGTGCAAGACGAGCTCGAATCCTCTGTAGCATGCGTGTCGGACCCCCTAAATAAAGAAGCGTTTATTTGAGTAAATATGCACATATATGTATAAATCAGGTTAACATGTCAAGAAATTATTGAGGGCGTAACTTTTGTTAATATACTTTGGGAACGACATTTGGACTCAGCCCTCAATCCTAATGAACAAGTCACCCAAAAATATACAGAGTGGCCGCGTACTCCGCACCCTACTTGCTAGCAATACTACAAGTAGTATAGCTTAAAGATGACAAGTGGTTTACGTACTCTCAACACAAGTTTCAACTAAAAACCTAGGCAGGTGTTTTGCCGAAGTTTCTCCTGGTGAGCGAAGCAGTTGCCAGGCAGTTCGACTCTTTATTGAGCGCCCCCAGCATGTCGCATGATGGTTTCCGGTGTGTGAACTACTGATAAATATATAGCCAATTACGGCAGAAAGTACATGCACCTACATCGTGTTCATCATCCACCGAAGAATACGAAGGAGAAGAAGTGGACACGAGTTCATGGACCGAAATATAGTCTAACTGATGTTTCGGAAACTTTTGCTTCCATCAGCGAAGTGGCGTGGTGGTCCTTTTTACTGATTGCGACTGTCTCTAATGATAGGCTCAAGTGCGAATACGAAAAGTCAGTTTATTCGGAAGTGTCCCAAGAAGCCCCACATTCAAATGTCGGATGGAGAAAAGCTGGACTTTTCCTTCCTTTTCTTAGATTCCGGCCCTTTTTTCCTCATTTCGTCAACTCCTTCCCGGAGTAAGTAACCCCAAGCACTAATCATACCTTTGCCCTGCAGCTTTCCATGCCAAGTCTGTGATGCGAGGTATGCTAGGGAAGCTGAAAAACGCCTTGGCAAAATATCGCGTGGGAACAAGCTCGCAGTCAACCGGAAGGATAAGCTTCCTGGGCGATATAACAACATATAACTGCAGATTAGTTGTTTCTCCATTGCGAAAATGAGTGTGATCGGTCGAGCCAATGATAATGTGGACAGGCTGATCCTCGAAATTTACTCCACAAGTGGAATGGTTGACCGAGTCATGAACCTGTATCCAGCCTACTAGGAGCTACGCACAGAGCTCGAGTCAGTCCGGATAAGGCCAATAAAACAGTCGAGCAACGTCCCGCCTGGCCGACGGCAGATGCCCCCACTAAAGAGGAGAATGTTGGTTGGCGGTCACGCGACCTGCGGGGGGGACACTGCCAACGAGGCCGAACTCAGGTCACACGAGGACCAATGACTAATCAGTCCGCCGCTGACGAGAACCGGGCAACAATTACGACGACTGCAAAAGAGACCCGCCGGTGGTCAACATCGAAGAGGGGCAAAGCTAGTCAAAAGCTAACAGATGGCCAAACGTCGGGCATCGAACATGGTGGCAGGTGGCGAGGCTGAATAAATCAAAGCCATCAGGAAAGGTAGCGGGCGCTGGTAGGGATCGGTTACGCCAATTGACTTTCTATGTGTAACATGAGAATATTCACGGAAGATAGAAGAGATCAAGCTGACATTAATTATCATACAGTAGACGATTACATTTATTTAGGGGTTTGTTACGCTGTCCTTGTCCCCAGTGTAGGCGCAATGTGGGTTCTTGAAGTCACGTAAGCCGAAAGAGGATGCTGAAATCGTTAGCGCGAAAGTAGCCAAAGCCAAAACGTAAAAAGGCAACTTGATTTTTCGGTTTACCGGCAGGGTTAGCTTGGGGGATCACGTTAGTGTCAGGCTGGGAATTGAGCATAGGTTTAGGGTTTGTGTTTAGTCTAAGGGTTCCGGTTAGAATTTGAGTTAAGATTGTGGTTTAGATTTACGTTTAGTGTTAAGTTTGGGGTAGAGGTTATGGTTAAGTTTAGGGTTTGGGAAACGGTTAACGTTAGGGTTAGGATTTGGGTTAAGCAAGGTTAGGACCAGGGTTTGTTGTAGGTTTTGAGTTAAGTTTAGGGTAATCGCTAGGTTTACAATAACTTTAAGGATAGAGTTTACTTACGAGGTTACGGTTAGGTATACCGTTAGGTTTGGGGTATTGCTAATCCGCGCATCCTGTAATCCTGGTCCTTTGCGGAGAATCTAAGCTTCCTTTAATCTCGCGACAGATTTATCATATATCAGGTTGCCTTTTACGTTTCCGCCTCGACTACTTTCCCCACTAAGGATGTCAGCATAACCCTTTGACTTAATATACTTTCAGTGCGTAATTGCGCTTCCATTTGGGACCAGGACAGCATAATCACCTCCTGCCGCCGCGGCAATTTGGTGATTGAAACAAGGAAGTACCCGCAACGTCATTTTCGGTTCATGAACTCGTTTGCACTTCTTCCTTGCATTCTGAATATCTTAAACTCAAATCGCTATGCCTTTATATGTAAATACATGAAGATACTGTCGAAAAAGACGAGGGAGAAAAGAATCCGTGTTTCCGATTTATATACATCATTAGTATGTTGTAATGAGATCGGTGAGCGTCTTCTTTCCTCTGCGTATATATATATATTTATAGTGGTAGGGGGCGCTCACCGATCGTTCATACGGAACACACTCGTTCCGTTGTGCCTTAAGAGCTCTCTCTCGAGCCCAACCAGCAGCCGCACAGCGGCGCATGATACATAGGCAGAATAACATTACCGACAAAGACAAGGGAGACTGGAATGGCCATTTCTGGCTTATTAGCCGTCGTCAGCCAGCCATACCCAAGCCCGAAGTGTGGAACACCCGAGCCTCGAACTCGCGACCTGTTGATTTAGAAGTCAACGCCTCTACTCACCGGGCCACGAGCCCGTTGCCTTGTCGGTTTTCGATCGGGAATATACAGTGGTAGGGGGCGCTCACCGATCGTTCATACGGAACACACTCGTTCCGTTGTTCGCTGCTGGTTGGGCTCGAGAGAGAGCTCTTAAGGCACAACGGAACGAGTGTGTTCCGTATGAACGATCGGTGAGCGCCCCCTACCACTGTATATTCCCGATCGAAAACCGACAAGGCAACGGGCTCGTGGCCCGGTGAGTAGAGGCGTTGACTTCTAAATCAACAGGTCGCGAGTTCGAAGCTCGGGTGTTCCACACTTCCGGCTTGGGTATGGCTGGCTGACGACGGCTAATAAGCCAGAAATGGCCATTCCAGTCTCTCTTGTCTTTGTCGGTAATGTTATTCTGCATATATATTTATGTATGCTTGAGATGTGTTCACGGAACGCGTTACGGGAAAAACACGTGCCGTTGTACCATTAGGCGTACTTCGAGTCCCGCTTACAACCTCTCAGCGGCTAATATCATAAGCAGACTAGCAGTACAGAATAGGACAACAGAGACTGCGATGACCATTTTTTTAACTTATCAGCCGGCCATACCAAACCGCGAGGTTTTCGTTCCCAAATACCCGAATCCGCGACCGACTGATAATGAGTCCAACGCCAGCCATAACTCGAATTACCAGCTGGGACCAGAAAAACTAACATGCGCTCGTACACGGCGCCTCTGGTCAACAGGCGAGCTCTAGCGATAGTGAATGACAAATGGCGAGTCACTGTTGAACATAACTCCGGTAAAGTGCCTATGGCCCATCTGCTAGACACCGTCTGTGAACCATCTGTGCCGTGTACGAGCGCATGCTTGTGGGTCTTGTCCCAGCTTGTGGTCAAGGGTATGACTGGCCGAGTGAGGGCAGAATGAGCCCGAAACAACAGTCTGCCACTCTACCACCACTCACTGTTTTTCCCCTCTGTTATGTTATATATGTATATACCACGGTAGCATTTTCATAAATTATTGAGCACAGGACATGAATGCGAACGTCCGGGACATGCCTTCATAGGGACAGACCCGAAATATCAAATAATTATAATCATTTCGAGCCTGGTCTTAATTTATTCGGCATTTTCGACGATCGTATTCGTTACGATCATTGGTTCTCAGTCCACACCCAATTTACCAATTATTGCAATTTCTTGAATTTTAATCCTTCTCGGAAACAGGCCTCGTTCGCATTCCCGCGAATGGTTAATCACGCTGCACAGGCCGAGTTTTTACAGAGAATATAAAGAGGAGGAATCACTACGTTTGATAATATACTATCGGCCGGAAACCATGACTCAAGTGACACACTGCCCATGAGGTTGGCACCTTTTGCATGACGGTCGCAGACAAGGGTAATGGGGACACAAGGAGTGCAGTATTTATGGCACGTGGCTGCCGTGAGACCATTTGCTCACTGTAATTAACAGCTCTCGCAATCACCGATGGGGTCGTAATTGGTGCGATGGTGGCTTGTCAGTCCGCGTCCAAGCCGTGAATGGTCGTGATTTCGTCATCCATGTTGGATGTTGGTGTGAAGATGGCTCGGCAAATTGGCTCACTGCCACTGGGATGTTTGCTCTCCGGCGCCCTTCCCACGTGACTGTGGTAAGTCCTGCTCCAATCAACCTCGACAGTGTCGCGTATAGTCATTTCGTCGTGCGCAGTAATTTTCATAATGTGCGCGTTGAAGGGACGTAGTCTTACGTTCTGCCGCCGCCGTCGCATCGGTGAGAATGCAGTGACCGTATGGCTGCGTCGTTTGTCCACTCACACAGCGCTCAGCCTAAACAGGCATATTTTCGCAGACAGTAACGTGAATGATAGGGGCCGCTTACCGAGCGTTCTTACGGAACTCATTCGTTCCGTTGTGCCTTATAGACTCTCTCTCGAGCCCAACCAACAGCCGCACAGCGGCGCATAATATGTAGGCAGTATGGCATTACCGACAAAGACAAGGGAGACTGTTCCCCAATTCGGGATTGGGTATGACTGGCTGACGACAACTAATAAGCCAGAAATGGCCATTCCAGTCTCCCTTGCCTTTGTCAGTAATGTTATTCCGCCAGTAACGTGAATGTCACGAAACATATGCCCGTCCATCGATCAACATTGACACCTCGTTTGCACTACTTTTGAATTTCGGTAATTTGAATATCAGGAATTTTTGCGTTGTAATTTCCCGAATTCTTCTTTCATTCTATATTATGCCCCGGGAAGAGCAAGATACATCTGCGGATAGCGCAGCACATCAGTCAGTCTGTTTTCCCACCTTACACCTGGTCTTCTCAAACTTGCGAGAAGCAGTAAACTACCTGTCCAGAATGTCATCGCATCGATTCGCCATCAATTTTAGAAAGAGATAAAGAGGTAGGCAGTCTTCCCGATTCTAAAAACCTGCCAAATATCCAGTCTAGCGTTCGGAGAGTTGCTTTGCTTACTGGGTAGATGATATCGCAGCTCTTAACGCCAATTGTGCCATCAGTCACATTTTTGAAGACACTCTCAAGAACTTTCGAGGTCAAGGATGATCAAAACAGAACAGATGCTATCTAAAAAAAACTAGGAAGACATTCAAATGTCATTAATGTGAGCAGGCGAGGTATCCTCATGTAGACTTACCCTGTTTCACCACTGTACGTTCCACCATCCTCCGCACGCTCCCAAACGTTAAGATGCACCCCACCGATATTGTGATCTCTGTGAAGAATGTCATCCCCGTCCAATGTGGATCGCAGGGTTATATTAGCATTTCCGCAATGCTGGTCTGTTGATGGATTTTTGGGCATATCCATATCGACAACGTCTCCATACTGGGAAAAGTGGTCCCTCACTGCTTGCTCGGTGATGCCAGACTTAACACCATCAATATGCAGTCTCGTGAACTCCTGTGATTCCCCAGTGCTGGAGTTTGCAACGACAAAACAATAATGTAAGACAGTATATGTGACCTAACTTCTAAAACGTGGTGATGGAAATTGAGGCGACTAATTTGGGTCATATGGAGTGTTAGACATTTTATTTGTTTGCCAAATCTGTTCCAAAAAAATGTACTATTGCATGCATTGGATGTTTATAAACAATTTGCCAGTCAAAATCTTACAGACTTGAGCGGAAATCTAGGTTACCTCTATTCCGACAGTTCATTAGGCTAATAAACTAAGTTTGCAGACTCACGCGATTTTTCCAGTGAGGAGAGAGTAATACAAGCTTGTAAGTTTTTTAAAAGGGAGCCTGCGACACTTAAGTTGTTTTATTCTCCATAATGGTCAGATCGGTTGGGTTCAAGGAAGTGGGCAACTTTTGCAAGGCCAGAAATTTTTGATTTTGAAAAGTTGGATTTGCAAATCCGTGTGACAAAGTCTGAGTTTTTAAGCGAAAGCTGCGTCGGTATACCGACAGGTTAACCGTCGTTCCCGACGATGTCTACCCTGCTCCCCGCAGCAATATGGAGCAGGGACGGTGAATTGTGTGTGAGTTAGTTTATAGTGATAGTAACCTTGCACAGCATCTACCGCACTCTCCCATCTCCTACACCGGCATCCGGTGTCAAGACAGAGTCGATAAGACCAGAGGCTGGGAAGGGCGGTGGTGGATGGCACGGTCGAGCCCGCACCTTTACGCTCTATCCCACAGCCCCTGGTCCACACAACAAACGACCAGGTTTTTGATCAACGGCAACACCATGACGGTTCAGAAGGACGACGATGACTGGGCAGCCATGCACACCATCTGTATACCCCGGCGGGGGCGCAAGCGCATCTACCGACAGAGAACCAGGT
>CACRXP010000933.1:0-16901 GCA_902702965.1 Spirometra erinaceieuropaei | reverse complement strand
GTCGGCACACACTGATAAATATAATCAGAGATCTATATAAAACCCGCCTGTCATATTGATTTGCGTGACGATGTCGTCGGTTCTCCGTTAGTTTGAGGATAAGCTGACAGTGGAATATTTGGAATCGTCCACTTCTTCTTGAGGACGTCTGCTGTGCACATAGGAAACCACCCCGTGCCTATATGTACAACTAAAGAAAAACCTTGTTTTTCCAGCGTATAGGAATGAGCCAATTGATTTAGCGACCTCAGATGCCTTAAACAACTTACTCTTTGTCGGTTTAAATATACATTAGAGACGTCACTCAGTCAGAGTTGTCAGGTTCATACACATAGTGCCCTTGACGGCGTTAAGACCGAAAAGACACGCTGGGTATTCAGCGAGTGATGTCGTCAAATTAGACGAGCGATTGAATACAACTTGTATGAACGCATGGCCGTGTCCCTGGGGCCAACGAACTCCCGATCAACACTTTCATTAACGTTCTTGTAAATTGTAAGTACGTTTACATCCGAAAGGTGCGTCCTCGATAGTGTGGTGCGAGAAGCCTTCTCAGAACGACTAATGCACAAAGGATCTGATCAGAACATTAAGATACAGTAAATGGCTAGTGCATGAAATGTCAATCGAAACTCCGTAATGCGTTTTCCTTTCAAAAAGAATAATAAAGTAGAGTTGGTAAACTAATCAACCTGTAACATAATTCTATAATATTTTAGTTACAACAATATGCCGGCTTTTAAAAGAAATTCTTTCCGGCTGCATGCAAAATTTACACTCTGTAAAAAAGATTACTTCTCTATTATGTATTTTTGCATGGATTTTCGATGCCCCTTAAAGTCCAATTATATTTTACGGAAAAATCCACAAAAATATTCATTCTTTTGCTCATTCGGTAGGTTCTTACGTTTTGTCCCAATTGTATGCTCAAAAGAGGGACTTTCTGCGGTTTTCAAAATTTGTCCAATTTTGTGACATTTAAATATCGTGAAATAGCCGTTCATTAACTGTCATGTTAATAAATTTACCTATTTGGCCTGTAAAGTTAACAATACAGCTTTAATCTACTGCTTACTTTTGGGAACCCCATGTAGTCCCCCTTTATAACCGTTAAGAAATGTGTTGTTTTCCGTACGTGTAAAATATAGGGAATTTAGTTTGGAAACCCTTAATCCAAGTGTTACGGTAGAGCGGGTTAATAATTATTTGGAAATCGGAAAAGTATTCAAAAACCTTACTAAACCCTTTCTTTAAGCCCAAAACTGGAATAAGAAGTAATTTTCTACTTAATAAACAAAAATGATTATTTTTATGCATTTTTTCCATGAACTATAACGATAATTTTAAAGGGCATCCAGCATCAATGAGAAAAAATCATGCTGCATAAGCAGTCCTTTTTTTACAAAGTGTAGTTTTTTCATGCAACCGTAGGAAAGTTCATTAAAAAGCCGGCATCCTGCTGTAACTGAATTATTATGGAATTATCTGCAGGCCGACTAGTTTTACAACACTTTTTTATCAATCTTTTTGAAACGAAAACGCATTTAGGCATTCTGACTGACATTTCATTAACTAGCCCATTTTGTGTATACTTCCCAAAATAAAAACCTGTCAGTTAGTTAAGGACTTTAGTTGTTCGATTTTCCCGTAATACTGACATTGATTTAATAATTCTCCCCACTACCTGCAAGCTGCAATGATCACATGTTACTTTCTAATGTCCGCACAATGCATTAATACGAGAATCATTAAAAACCTATGCTGCTCAGTGCATCTTGAAAAACGCACATCAACAGAGGACGTGAGCACCGTTCCCATACGCTGTTACATCGCCCTGTTACATTTTCCCGTGCATATCTCGGGCAAAATAAGTACTCTTATTCTTTATCCAAATACAACTCGTGTGCATTCGGGCTATTAGCGCACTATACAGTGGATGAACAACCCCATAAAGTGTTAACGGCGAGAGTTGGCCACGCTGTCCTGGTTTCAAGTGCAAGCACATTGTGGGCATTGACAGTAATGTAAGGCGATGGAGGATGCCGGAATCGTTAGTGTGGAAATTATCTGAGGCTGGAATGGAAGAGGCAACCTAACCTATGACAAATTTGTCGCCAGAATGAAGGAGGCTTAGAATACCCACAAAAAATCTGGCTGCACGGACACGCCAGACAGCAATATCTCAAATCTAGCACTAAACTATGCCGTAACCTTGAAAGTAGACCTGAACCTTAATACGATTATAAACCTTTTGCTAACCCTAAATTTAACAATTTATCTAACTCTGAACCGACCACACACCCTGAACACAACCCTAAAACTACCCTTAACCCCTAACTTCACCTAAACCCAAACCCTGAACCTAACATTAACCATGACCCTGACCACAACCTTAACCGTAAACTTAACCCCAACCCTAACTCTGGCCTTAACGCCCACCTTGACACCAAACGTAAACTCCGACTCTTACCGAAACCCTAAAACTTAACACATGCTCCAACCCTAAACTCAATTTTCAGCGTTACACTTACTCAAATCTTGGTTGCTTTTCTCCCGTTCCTTCCTACTAACGATTGTAGCATCCTTTTTGGCTTAATTTGCTTGAAATGTCCACATTGTGCTCACAATTGGGACCCTGACAGCGTAAACAACCCCTGCAGTGCGTGTTAACTGTAATCCTGAAATGTGCGTTCGACTCAAAAAGATTACTTGGGAAGGATTGTAGTATTAATTATCATACAGCATACTCCAAATGTATTTCAATCATTACAGGGAGCCGGCTTCTGAAGGAACTTCTTCTCGACAGCCAGATAAACTGCACACAGTAGACAATAAATATATAAGTAAATTGTATCATCGAAGTTCAACACCCCTTTAAATGCAAATATACTCTATAAAAATGTGCTCAAAACATTCGTTCTTCTTCATTTGAGAGGTCAGTTCTTCCCTAAATTTTGCACATGGAGAAAAAGCATTTTTCGGCGCTAAAATATTTCCAATTATAAGGCTTTTAAGACCGTTAAATGCTCACCCATAGGACATCGTGTTTTTTTATTTACTAATTTTACTTGTGAAGCATATAATATGATCCAAATCCACCATAAACCATTATGAACCCTGTTTAATAACTTCTGAACAATGTATGGAAGTATATAACTTTCCTTAGATGGAAGAAATACAGCCCGTAGATTTTATATCGTGAGTTACAGTTTAACGGCAGGCTGCGGTCAAGATTATTTGAGAATTTAAAAGGATTTACAAAACCAGGTGACATACTTTCATTGGGTGTAGAATTTAAGGATTAAGTAGTTTGCAACCAAATAGAAGAAGAAGAAAAGAATTGTTTGTGTAGATTTTTATAAAGCATGTCTGAATATATACGAAGACCGAAAATCGACAAAGGTGATTTAAACTACATAAGTAACCGTTTTTTACAGAGACAGGGTTATGCAGGGACAAGCAACGATCAAAAGGACAGAAGACATGCTCAAACGACAGATGTTTACCTCGGTAGACTAAACCTGGTCACAAACGGAGTCAACAGTGCCATCGCTTCACAAGAATGACTTTTACGTTCAGAATGTCACAATGTAAAAGACCGCATTTTGCAACCGCCCAAAATATGGGGATCAGCACTTTTCAGCACAGTTAAACAAACTTCGCATAGACAAGAGCTAACCAATCTTATGAATGACGTACGAATTCAATCGACGTTTCGTGCTCATATTCAGTTACACGTCCATGACACGGCTGCTTTTGGAAGTGGATCGAATATCATTAGAAGTCGACGCCGAGTACTGATACGAATGGATGCAAAGTAATCAATCAATTAATTCTCCTCCATAATTGCTGGCTCAATGCACAACCGCTTCTCGAAGAGCACGACTCAACTCCTCTAAAGATACTTGTCGGTGGTCATGTTTATGCTGTCTTCCGCTTAATAACCTCTTTCATTTGCTCAAGTGCTTTCGTGTATGTCGTTCGAGCAATCTCAGATTCAGCGGCTCTCGAGTTCCCTTTGGTCGACCCCCTGCTTTCACCTCTTGAAGTTGCGAGTTCCCCTGGAACTGGCCCATTAAGAGCGTGCGATCAGGCAGGTAGGCGTTTTTCCTTGGATGGTTCGTCTTGGGCCACCGGCAGTCTCAGTCGTTACAAGTAAGCTTCCAATAAATGCACAGTTTATGTTTACAAGGCCAAGGATCAACCTGCTGAATGTCTAAGATTTCTGTCCCGCAAGGGGCAATTACCGAACTGGCAGTCCTCTTTAAGTTTAGAAAACATTCTGAGCCCAGAGGGCAAACAAGTAAGTAATTCGTGCTTCTGCAGAAACAAGCCGTTCGAGGTGAAAATACACAAAACAGTTGGCTTCAGTGGTTCCCAGCCGCACTCCAGCACTTGTCGGCCAGACATGTTGACGTCTTGGAGGGCGCCCAACTTACGAAAAACAGGCGGATTCATTAAAAATGTTCCTTTTTTTATACTTTGCATTGTTGTCAATTATATCCATCCCTCGTGTCAAAAGGTAGTGCAGTTAGAGGACATATCCTTCCGCCGAGTTTCACTGGAATTAAAATTAGAGATGTTGTTGAAGCAGAACAAAATACAAGGGAAGTTTGTAGACAGCAAAACATTATCAAATCACGTGCGTTTCCATTAAGACCCATTAGTTTTTGTGCAATGGCGATTTTTTTATATCCATGTTTTGAACATACTTTTATCGTTTCACTTGTCAAATATAAGTGCATTTTGAAGATAAGACTCTGCGAAAGACCAAGGCCTGGTAATGTGTCACATGCCTCCTCACCGTGCGCCAAGTTTGCAGCGGGATCCTATTTCAGTCAGAAGCAGACGCGACAGCCCACAAGATCAATTAAGAGACTGGCAGAATTATCGCGTAGTTTGAAGGGCTCATATGCGTTTTAAACTTGACTAATGTGCACCCGCAAATCAACTTTTCACTGCACTGGGTAACACAGATTTGATCTTAAAACTGTGCAGGTTAAAAAATCTAGCAGAGAACCGCATTTAACTTCACAGCGTCTCTTGGTAATTGATCGGTCCAACGGCAACCAAGGCACTGTCTGCATCTAATTTTTTCACTGCTGAAGAACAGCCCGACTTAACCATTTGCGACTAAGCTGCAACTAATTTATTAGCATTATTATGTATCTACAGTGTTTTCTAAAAAGTATATGCCAATTCATCCTTAATTTATTATTCCTCTGGTCCTCTGGCCTCATGCCTCCTTAATCTACTCAAAGGTCTCAAAGAAAAAGTGCTAAAGGCATCGCACTTTTCGTCTTCCAAAACTCCGTGGCCAGCCTTCCACTGCTGCTTTTGAACTTCTGAATGTCACTTATTGCATTAGAACTTTTAGTCACCGCTCGCACAAAAATGAAATAATCCCCTTCCCACGCCTGCTCTCTCATTCTCCTTTTCCCTCGCACGACTGACTGCCGCCCGCGTGTTCAATTCTATTCAGCCTCACATGTTTTCACCGCAATGTAAACTCGCTTGAGTAATATATTCCTTTTAGAATCTCAACAACTTTGCTGAATGACGATTTCAGGACAGGTTGAAACGTCAACAGCTCTGCACATCTATTTTTTTTAAAGAAAACCTCTTCGAAAACCTAAAAGATGCAATTGTACACTTTAACGACGAATATACTGAGAGTTTCGGTGCTCTCAATAGACCGCCTGAAACGGTGGGTTCGGTACAGCTATTGACCTGTCTAACGGCATGCTGATCGAAGTGCTATAACGCACTCTTTATCAGAAAGTATTACTTAAGCGACGTTGTAATAAACACAAAAGGTTTCGGATACCCCATGAGACCGGCCTTTGATTGCGCATCCTTTCGACCGACTGTAGAAAGTGCAGTACGATACGGTGCACGCAAAATCTCCAACTTAAGTTATACGAAAACACGCACAAAAATATTCTTTATTCTACTCATTTGATGGAAAATCATCTATTCTTCCGCTTCTTCTTCAAAATTCATACTCAATGGCAGAGCATATTTCGGTTTCAAGATTGTTGTTCAATTCTCGAATAATTTTGACTCCGATCTGATCTGTGGTTTTTGGTCTGTATGCTTTGCATATTCCACGTAGAGAAAATCCTACATTCCTCTTTGTTATAAAGATGATACTCCATAGGACTTATAAAATGTCGTACCTAATATGGATCTAGTAGTACATATCTTGAGAATTATTGATAAACGGATAGATATGATGCCATTTAAATGGACGCTGCACGGTCCTAAAAATCTCATGATTCGAAACTTGACCAAAACTGAGAGAAGCTCTTTTCTCGCGCATGAAAATCGAAAAAAGAAGTGTTTTTTTACCACTCGAGTACATGAAAGAATATTGTTGGTGTTTTCTAAAAGCAATATTTGTAATTATAAGGGATACCAAAGCCAATGCGAAAATTCGCATTAACTAAGAAGTCATTTTTGTTGACGGCTGTCCTAGCAGTCGGCCGAAAAAAGTGCATTCAAATGCGCCATTTTCCTGGTGTGTCTAAAATACTATGGGATTATTTTGCATGGTAGTCGACATTACAAAGTAAGACTAATTATACTTCGTAGTTGAAAACGCATTACAGATCATCAGTCAATATTTCATGGGGTTGATTATTAACTGTGGCTTGTGTTATGAAATACTTTAAATATAAAATAGGTTTATTGCAGCGTCCCTTGGGCACTGTCAGTCCCATCTGAACTTAGGAAAAAAACCCAAACCAAACTCATCAATTTCAACTGCACTTTGACTTCATTTGTTTCGGGTGTCTGTTCAGCCAAAAGAGCGCAAATTGAGAGTTTGTTTTAAGTTAAAAAAAAACCTCCGTTCTAAGGGAAAATAATAACAAAAGTTTTAAAAAATAACGATATGTACAATATAAAAATTGAAGTTTGCAGTTTGGTAGTTGTTATGGGCATGAATAATATGTCCTTCATGGCAATTGAAGAACTTCGGTATCGGCCTGACCTTGAAATTATTTTCCTGTTGGGTAAATTTCGGTGTGCTATAGTTGCTGGTTGTCAGTCTATCTGGACAACTGTAAGGGGCGGTCGCACAGTTCCTACGTGTTTTTCAGCAGGCTTACCATCGTTGTCTGGATTAAGAGCTGGAAAAGATGAATATATATCAGGAGTAAGAAGCATTCAATGGTAAGTCACAAGCAAAACTGACAAATACCATTGAATCATGTATCATATTGTTCATGTTAATGTGAAATTATAGGAGTAGACTGGTCGACTGTTTACTATGACCTAATATAGTTGTATATATGTTTGATATGGCCTTAATATGGACGTACGCACGACTAATATGCAGGGTTTTATCGAAGGGTATATTTATATTAGCTTCATAAGGGATATTAAGTGTCAGGTGACATAGCTGATAAAAACGAGAAAGGGGGGAAAGAAAGAATATAACTAGCTGTTCTATGCTTATCAATGATGCTATCTTTTATAAATTTGATTATTTTTAGTGCTATGTTCCGGTATTATTCAAGCGGATAGCATCATTAGAACCCTTTTGGACCAAATTCTATGTCAAAGAATTGACTTGAAAAATGTCCTATCTTATTCAAAAATAAATGTGTATTGTTATTTGAAAGGAATTTCTTTGTTTTTATTTTAAACTCGATTAGGGTTCGACTTTTCCGGATAGAACTTGGAAGAGGATTCCAGATAGTCGCATATCTTATGGAGTAGAAATTCGACCGTTGAGACTTTGTGAATTTAGGAATCTTTATAATATCCTCATTATTTCTGGTGTTTCTAGGGGCGTTTTGTTTGGTAAGTTGATTCATTTTGAAAATATCTTGGTCGTGGGTGACCTTGAATAGTAAGTTTAGACCATTTTGAAGTCTTCTAACCCAGAGGGGTCGAAGACCGTATTTATGATATGGTTCTAAGTATGAACCCTCGATGCCATCACTTCTAGACAAAGATCTAGTAAAACGTCTCTGAATGCCTTCTAGTTTCTTTCGGCCGCCTGAGGGCATTATGCCGAAGAAACTTGAACAATAATCTAGGAGAGGTAAAACATAAATTTTGAAAAGTTGTATTCTTAGTGCATTTAAGGTAAAATTTTTGCATATGAATCCACACAGGCGAGTGGCTTTCGGTGATATTTGTTGGACGTGGGGAGATAAATCAAGGGTATTTGTATAGCTGAGACCTAAATCTTTTACCGATTGGGCCTTTGTTATTTCATTATCCTCGAATATTATGGGGGGAAGTTTTTGTGGGCCAAATATCAGGAGATGGCATTTTCCGGGTGAAAAGAGCATCTGCCACTGACTACTCCATTCGCTAAGTTTTCTGAGATTAGTTTCAATTGTTCTATGAATATTAACTTCTGTATTTGCGTTATATGAATAGGCAATTTTATGGTCGTCCGCATACAAAAACGTCTTAGCTGACACAGATATGGACGCTAAGTCGTGAATATATATAAGAAATAGAAGGAGGCCTAGAATAGTGCCTTAAAGCACTCCACAGGTAATAGGGGATGGTTCTGAGACTACGTTTCAAATTAGTACCACCTGGTATCGGTTTTGAAGATAGGATTTAAGAAAATCGAGAATGGATGGCCTAATTTCATGACTTTTTAGCTTTATCAGTAGTCTTTTATGGGGGACATTGTCAAAGGCCTTCCTTAGATCGAAGTATATTGAAGCTAATGTGTTTCCATCATCTCTATTACTGGAAACAAATTCCAAAAAGTAAGGTGGCAGGACTAACATGACTTTTTGGGTAAAAATGCATGTTGAGAGGAGGGAATGAGGTTGGCGTTCATGAAATGGTCTAGCAATTGGTTATATACTGTTTTCTCTAGAATTTTAGCCAAAGCCGTTGTTCGGTGAACACCACGATAGTTTTGGGTATGAGATCGGTTGCCGCTTTTAAATATAGGTGCAATGGTCGAGTATTTCCACATGTCCGGAAGAATTGCATTTGACTGGAGTAGGGTGAATAACTTAGATAGGAGTATTGGAGCATATGTCATATGCTTCAGAATACATGGTGGGATTTTGTCTGTCCCATAGGATTTGGTTTTTGACATTTGTTTGAAGGTTACTTTAACAGTTTCTTCACTAAAATGGATCTGACTAAGGATGCGTTCAGTCATCTCGGTCGGTTGCGGGATGGTTCCCTCTTTGACTGTGTAGTTAGCTGAGAAGTATCTGTTCAATAAGTTTGCTTTTTGGTTATCATTGGTTATAACTTGCCCTTATGCGTTAATAATAGTTCGTGGTCCTGACTGTCGATAATTACTCATAAGTTTCTGAAACATCTGAGCTGTTCGTTCGGGGGATTCTAGTGCCCGATGTTCTGCTGCTTTGGTCTTTTGTGTTTCTATTTTCGTGACCTGGTCGAGAATTTCCCTAATTCGTCGGGATTGATGATTTCTTATACAGGAGTCTTTTGTCTATCAAGGTATCTCGAATTACAAATTGGACAGAGTATAAAAGGTTAACTGCTTCCATAGGGGATGGTGGACGCTTTCGTCTGATTATTAAGTTTTTGGACGGTCCGGATGTGAAATAATTGTCAAAATAAAACGTGATTGTGGAAAACAAGAAAAAAAAATTTTTAGAAGTTACTTAGGCTTCTCCTGCTGAAGATCGTTCTCGTCTTTTATGATTTTAAAAACAAAGTAAGGACTGACATATTCTGTCGGCTTTTGAACTTCCCTTACCGATACTGATAAATCTTTCGACGCAGGTGAAACAGTTGTAATTCCGCTATTAAGTCAAATCGCGTACTTCATTGTTGCTTAAATTTTGGCCAAATGGCGCAAACTTAAAAGTATCGCAGTGGACATTTATATACAAAGTAGATGTGCTAACCCATGAAATATTTATCCAAATTCTAAAATGCGTTTTTGACCCGAAAGGATTACTAAAGTGAATTTGTAATATTATTTATGTTGCGTCATAATCCCATAATATTTCAGTTACTTCAGAATGTCAGCTTTTTAAGGAAACTCCTTACGGCTACCTGCAAAAGTCACACTCCATAAAAAATGACTACTTAATAGGTATTAGTGTTTTTCATTGATTTTTGACGCTCTTATAAATTCGAATATATATTTCATGCAAAACAGGCTTATAAACTATCATTCGTTTACTCATTCGAAAAATGATTACACATTCTTTAAATTTTATACTTAAAAGAAAGGTATGATCTAGTTTTAAAAAGTTTCTAATTATGAGATTTTTTAAAACCATTAAATGCCTGTTCACAAAAAATCGCGCCTCCGCGCTTATTAGTGTCGATTTTAAAGGAAGGTATAAATTAGTTGTAACAAAACTTTTCGATCACAGAATATTTTTTAACCCGACCTGCCTTTACACTTGCATTTGGAGCTTTTAAACTGCAGGCTTTATATTGTTTCTTCTTAATTGTCTCAAAAATTTAACTGCGAACTTGGATTAGATCAATATATTTACGGTCTGTATGCTCAGACCGAGGTTTTTTGCATGAATATTTAAAAAGCAACAATTTCTAAATTGGACAGACAGGGAATGCTAGGGGACCGACTAACTGGTCAAATCCCTCTCAGCTTGTCATGTAGCGGCAGAATATCGGCGAAAAACGCGTGTACAGGCTTTTGTCTATTACCTGTGTTGTTAGTGTGGAATCAACTTACCCTTAAAAAAACTTTTCCAATTTCTGATTGATTTTGAATCCGAACTGCAGTTATTGTCACACTCAGGGTTTCCAATCTACAAACTGTGTATTTTTTGCGTATGGAAAATCATACATTTATATGCTCTTATAGTGGAGATCACATGGGGTTCATAAAAGTTAACAGTGGATGTGAGCCAAATAGTAAACTTAAAAAACAAAATTAATAAATGGAAAGGCACGTTGTTTTTGAATGGGCATTTTATGGGCTTAAAACATCTTATAAATGGAAACTTTTAAGACCAAATTATGCCCTTAATTCAAGTAAAAAAATTAAAGAAGACGTAAGTTTTTTCTGAAAATCTAAAAGAATGAAAATCTTTATGCATCTTCTCCATGAATTATATTTGAATTTGTAAGGGCATCAAAAATCAATAAGAAAAATCCATACTAATTTAATAATCATCTTTACATAATGTGATTTCTGCAAGTGGCCAGAAAGGAGTTATTTCAAGAGTAGCCATCCCGAAGTAACTGAAATGTCCTAGGATTATGTCACACCGCAATTAATATTATTACCCCGCTTAAGTAATCTTTTCGAGTCTAAAACGCATTTTAAAATTATGGTCAATATTTCATGGGTTAGCACATCTACCGTATACATATGTGGATTTTTCTGAAAATACTTATACTATGCCAATTCTGTTAGAACAATACATATTAGCTCAAATAACATCATACTTTGTGCTTTATGACCAACCTTTCACAATCGTTCTTGGAATATTTTCCATTTACGAAACTCACTGTTTGACAGAACAAAAGACTGCCTTTTAAGGCAACAAAGTTGAAATTCTTCACAACTGGCGTCGCCAACGTCTTACGAACAAAGCGTCGATCTTAAAATCTGTATTTATTATTTTGGGCAGGATTTCTTTGTTTAAATCGAATGCCACTACAATAAAAAGAATCACAAACAAAGTCTAGTTTAGGTACTAGCACAAAAAATTGCGTGTAAATTGAAGTTTGCTTACGTCAAAAAATAGCACATTCTGCCTTTAAAAAACGAATATTTTCGCTGAACTTCGAGGCCTTTAAAGGTGCTAGTGGTGGGCACCAGATTCACTGGCATTACAGTCTGGTGGACTGCAACACGCCCGCATTCATACGGTCTGAGTTTTGCGTGTTCTGCTTGGCAGATGCAGCAGACATACAACGCGTGACCTATCTCATGAAATGTTGGATGAAATTCTGAAATGCGTTTTCGATCAGAAAGGATTACTTGGTCGCGTTTGTAATACTGATAACCTTAAGGCATACTCTTATAACATTTTGGACTTGGCAGGATGTCGGCTTTTTAATGCACTTCTTTTCAATCTCCTGTAGAAAGCGTGCTCGGTCAAAAATGACTACTTAAGTAGCATGCATTTTTCCCATTGACTTCCGATGGTCTTGGAAATTCAAATATATTTTATAGAAACCACGAACAAAAATATGCTTTATTTTAGTCAATCAATAGAGAATCACGTCTTCTTTATATGTTATACTTAAGGATGGAGTATAATTAGGTTTTAAAAAAGTTTCTAATTAGGAGACTTTTTAAGACTGCGATATGTCCATTCACATAGCATCGTACCTGGCCGTTTACCACTGCTCCTCATGAAATGTACAACATCATCCACATCCATTGCAAAATTTTATAGACCCTGTATAATATCTCTTTAATGACATAGAAAAATATGGGATTTTCTTTACGCAAAATGCATGCACTTTGTAGAGTTTAATCACTAAGCGTTAATGCAATGAATGATCAGGCTCCGAATTTTTCGGCAATTAGAAAACTTTTTTAAAACCTAATTATACTCCATCCTTAAGTATAACATATAAAGAAGACGTGATTCTCTATTGATTGACTAAAATAAAGCATATTTTTGTTCGTGGTTTCTATAAAATATATTTGAATTTCCAGGACCATCGGAAATCAATGGGAAAAATGCATGCTACTTAAGTAGTCATTTTTGACCGAGCACGCTTTCTACAGGAGATTGAAAAGACGTGCATTAAAAAGCCGACATTCTGCCAATTCCAAAATGTTATAAGAGCACGCCTTAAGATAATCAATATCACAACCGCGACCAAGTAATCCTTCCTAATCGAAAACGCACTTCAGAATTTCAGCCAACATTTCATGAGATAGGTCACGCACTGTAACTTGGACAGCGAACCTGTGAAGATGGTTGACGCCGTCTCCTCCCTCCCTTCTCCTGACAGTGGTCACTGCCCTCCGAGAAGACAAATAATGTTTCTTTACACAATAGAACTTCATTTTTGCTAGTGTATGCAGTATTCTGTTAAACGGGACACCGATTCATGATGTTGACGCCTTGTCCTTCCTCGTAGTTTTCCATGCATATGCCACTAGTCTCTGTGTGACCACCTGCAAGGGCTCTACATTTCATCCTACGGCAAAGCGGAAGGGCACAGGTTCGGGAAGCCAATAAATCGGTGAGCGCCCATTCCTGATGGAATTAAAACCCGATTTGCAATGACAGGGGATGACAGGTGGCGAGACATTGATGAACGTTTGTTCGGTGAAGTGCTCATGACCCATGTGGAAGGCCCCAGCGGTGGACCAACTGCGTTATGTGTGATTGTGCCCGTTTGTGTTTCTAGTCCAAGCTAGTGCTCAGGGCTATGATTGATGAATAAGAGTGAACAAGTCCGAAACAGCTCTGCATCATTTGAAGAGTCAATTTGACAACCACGTGTTTTCGATAGCACGTCGTCAGGATAATAGAGGTTCATAGAAATTGAAAATATGATAAGTTTACATGGTTTATAATTGACTCAGGGACTATAAACATTCATCGTTGTCTCACCAGTCGCGTGACGAGGTCGGCATTTTATGATCATTGGAGCAAGAGGGGGTTGGAGGAGGAGTAGTTTGACACAAGCTGTGAGTGATGTTTGTGAGTCGAGTACGCTGAGCACACATCAATGTCACTAGAGAGGTCGATATTAGCCACAAAGACAAAGCGTCTGTGTCAACGTCTTCCAACAACACAGGACTGGATTCACCAGCCGTATAGCCACCGCCTCGGCCGTAGTTGACACCCGGAGAAGCTTGCTGGTGTCAGTAGACAACCTAAAAGGCTTATTCGACATCGAATAGGTTGTTCATATCGATCAAATGTGCGCGAACAGAACACAAAATCTATTTCTTTTTACCTCTGCCAAGCCAGGTCGGTATGTGTTCGCGTATTTTCTTTTCCAGGCCTCTCGTCGTACGGCCGATGCAGTTGGTTATACGGCTAGCGAATCTAGTGTCGTTTTGTCAGAGGACTTTAACAAAGGCTCTCTGTCTTCCGTGGCCAAGCCGACTCCAGATGGTGATTATACGTTGCCCAAACCCCCTGGTGACAGTGATGTGTGCTCCGCGTATCCGACTCACAAACATCACTTGGAGCATATGTCAACCTCTAACTCCCCCACTCCCCTTGCTCCAATGCTCATAACACGCCGACCTCTTCATGCGGGTGGCGTGGCAGCGATGTGCCCATATCTCCTGAGTCACTTATAGACTCTGTGAACTTCTCATATTTTTAATTGCTATGGGACTGTATTAGCCTGAAAGTGAATTAACCGAAAACGCGTGTTTGCCAAATTGACGTTTGAAGTCTAACATGGGAATTTTCGCAGAATTCCTGAACTGTTTGACTAATTAAAACCATGTCACAATCTAAATCGGAGCCAGATTTCCGTCCTGACCATACAAAGTCCATCGTGCAGACATTGCCTCCTTAACAGGAGCAAAAACCATTGTTGAGATGTTTTTTCAGCAATATAATCTGCCTTGTAAACAGCACAAATATTTTTGGTAGTCTCCAATGCTTTGACTCGGCTTCTAAGATCGAATAAAAGAAGGTGTTGGAAGTGTCCATTATCATCGACTTGACATCATTAGATTTGAGCAGTGAATAGTCCAAAATCAAATCAGGTTAAAAGTTACGAACAAATTCTCAAAGTAGTTGGCTGGAGAGACAAAGTAACATATAAAGTGGTTGCATTAAATAGAATGAAACATAATACAATTCTGAATAATTTAAAACCGCAAGGATTTATGGAACAGCCCATTTTTTCTCTTAAAGCCTTGCATGCAGCAGTATGTAAATTCCTTCTAAGTATTAAAAGAAACTCGTCGACAGCAACGTAAGGAAGGCGTTTAAGCTCATTGAACGTCTGATGAACTCCTTCAAAATGCATTTAAATGGGACAAATATAACACCGTGCTTCGATGTATTTCAAAAAGCAAAAGCATGATGAAGGCTTCACGCTCGTTGAAAGTCCGTCTTTTCTGTTTGAAATGTTCACTGCTAGTTTTGTCTATCTCACCGCCGACAAATGCGCAGAAAAATTGTGTCCGTCGGGTCCCAGTACTCACCCACGAAAACCTCGCTTCCCAGAAACCAATGTTATAAGCTTCTTTAAGTTCACAAAATTGGCATTCCACTGCTACCGACTGATAGTCGCGGTGTACAGAAGAAACGTGTTTGCCAGACTGACTTTTCAAGAGCATCAAGGGAAGTTCTGCGTAACTTAGACAGTTCTCTATCAATCTGCCCCTTAGACTCTGTTCTTAATCTTCTTGTATCATAGATTGGGCAAGGCCGTCCTAACAGGTGATTGCCTATTCGTGACTCATTCGCCCATAAAAAGCTTGTTTGCTTCGGGAAATCAATGGGTCGGTGCACGCCCATTCCCGAGTGAATGCATTTGCATACAGTTTCCGTCAAACTGCCTCATACGTACGCACCACTTGCAAACCACTGACGTCTTATGCCAAAGACATCACTCATGTTTGGACTTTAATCAAGTAGAGTTGTAAAACTGAACATCCTGCAGCATAATTCAATAATAGTTCAGTTACCCTAGAATACCGGCTTTTCAGCGAACTTCTATCCGGCTGCAAACAAAAAGAACATTCTGCAATAACGACTACCCAAGAAGCATGCACTTTTCTCATTGATTTTCGATGCCCTCATAAATTTAGTCATATTTCGTGAATAACATGCATGCAAATATCCATTCTTTTGCTCATTTGGTAGTAGTTTACGTCTCCTTCCAATTTTATACTTGAACCATGGGAAAATTGAGTTTTTAAACCCTACCCGACCTGCCTTTACACTTGCATTCAGGGCTTCCAAACAAACAAGCCGTATATTTTCCGCGTACAGAAAACTATACATTTCTCTACGACATAAAAAGGAGGTTTGCATAAATTTTGACAGTGAATTTCAGCCATATTGCAAACTTTCCAAGCCGCATTACTAAATGCAGAGATACGATGTTTTTGGAGGGACATTTCACGGTATTGAACTTTTCAAAACCGAATTTCACGCTTTCTTTAAGTAAAAAATTGGAATAAGACAAATTTACTACCGAATGAGTGAAATAGTGAGTATTTTAGGCATTTTCACATGAAATATAACTGAATTTTTAAGAGTATCGATGATCAATGAGAAAAGTCCATGCTACTAAAGCAGTTATTTTTTACAAAGCACCGTTCTTATTTCCGCCAAAAATTAGTTCTTTCAAAACCCAAGATCTCACATTAAATGAATTATTATATAATCACGCTGCTTGATGGTCAATTATGAAACCCTACTTAAGTAATCTTTTCGAAATGAAAACGCATTTCACAATCTCGGTTAACATTTCATGAGCAAGCACGCCTTTTGTATTAGAATTGGACTTTTTTGTTTGCTATGGACGTAATAAGGTCCTCTGGGCCGTCGAAGTACCCTCCAATTACAGTACTCAACTGTGAGCGCTAAGAAGAACTTATACATCCTAGTGGTCTATTAATGTGTATGTCCATGACAATGGTAAAGCTAAGCCTTTGCGATGACAGAAATAGCAGTAGACAATGTGAATACATCGACTACCTGACACGTTAAACTACGGAGAATTATTTATAAGTTATTATGCCTCTTTGTCAAGGCATATAACAGCAAGTTCACTGGCGCGTTTCCCAGAGTCCGCAGCACGATCCACACAGACTACGAGTTTTGTGAAAACGAGTAAACGTTATTGCTGACTTGTTTGTGTGCGTATTTTTTAAAAAAAAGATATCAACCATGCAGTTTAAAGTAAAAATAATAGTGTAAACGGCCATGCGTTCTTCAGTAACATTTACGAGTTACTTAGGTGCCGTATAACAAAAAGCATATTTTCTTTAGCGATCAGAAGCATGT
>CACRXP010000932.1:177079-221616 GCA_902702965.1 Spirometra erinaceieuropaei | reverse complement strand
GAAGTGGATTCAGGGGTAGTGTTGGTGTCAGGGTTAGGTTTATTAGGACTAGTGTTATGGTTAAGATAAGGTTTACCAGGGTGAGTTTTAGGATTAAGGGAGTTAGCGTTAGAGTAAGGGTTGAGATCACGCTAATAGGAACCTCCCTAGAATTCAGCGCGAGCCCGCCTGTAGTTCTAAGGACGTCCGAATTTCCGTGTCTGACCGTCGGGATGGATGTGAACGGTCGCACGACAACGCCTTACCTCCGGCTGGCTGAACTCCTCTTAACAAGACAAAAACTCATAATTTCAAATCGATTACAGGCCGGGGTGGAAAGATATTTGAGCCTGGGTCCTTTGAACCTCATGCAATTCACCTAAAACCTTTGGTTTTAAGTCAAGTCGTGCCACTTGCCTATCCTGATTGCATGACGCAGCGAGGTAATTCCGTTTTTCCTGTGCTTTTTAACAGCAGCGTAAAATCTATAGCTATGAGGTTAGGTTTATTGCACAAAATTTTGCGTAAATAACCTGCAGCATTATAAAGACATGCACTGTTTCTGCATTTTAAAGCATTCTGTTTGCGCTTTAGGCAAATTCTTACAGTCTGATTTTTCTATATATTCACACCTGCTGCTGAAAACTTTGTCAGACCATGCACTTTAAACTGAAAGAAACAGGAGCAGCTGATTGCTCAGTAGTGTGCCTCACGTTATCGGTGGTCATAGTGAGGAAGTACAGGAATGACCACAGGCGTATATTTTCATTAAAACACGCGCTGTGTCCTGGGTGGTCGGTAGACAGTTCTCGAAGTTATTGCTGTAAAACATCTTTTAAGTCTAATCTACTTGATTATATAACATAGTTCTGGTACTATGAAAACAGCCCTTCTTCCACTTTTGCTACTTACTGCAAAACAGACGCCCAAACAGATGAGGTAACAATAAGTGGTCCGAGAAACTCTATGTAGGGCAAGTAGTGGATAACATTCAAAGTAACCGTTGGCGAAAATTTTGCCAAGCATGCAGCATCGATCTAATCTTCGTTGCCCTGAAGGTCTGTGCATTTTGAATGCATTTTTCACTAACTCTTAGTCATTCCAATTGAGTTTTATCCTTAGCATTTGAAGAGTGGATGCACCATGGGCACGTCTCAAAGCAAAAGAGCGGCTAAATATACAGTGACACGACCCCTGAACAAATTTTTTCCGAGATTGCGGGACCAAGTCGACGCATTTTAGAGATTCAAATGGAGGGACCACGTAAGTGTCTTCGTCATAAAAATTATGATATTACATGTTTAACCTGATTGCCAGATTAGTATAGCTATAATGGGTCATTCTTTCGCGTTGCAGTGCTCTGTCCCTTTTAGCCATTCTTACCTTTGAGAGGGAGAGACAACACGATATAATTTGGATGAAAAAGCGCTTTTCAACAATCGATATCACGAGCAATGCGTGTTTTATTCGCATTTACCTCAAACGCTGTAGGCTCTTTCCTTACAATTTGTAATCATAGAGTGCAGTTTCTTAAAAAAGGGTTGTCGCCTTATCCTATACGCCTTTCGATGGTCAAGCGTCCTAGACCACTGTTGCTACATAGGGGCACAGGTATGATTTCTTAGTTAAAAGTAAGCTATACTTATGCCTTTTGCTTGGTATCTATTAAAAGATCTTCTAATTTTACCTTTTTATTTTCGACAATATTTAGGAATAGTTGGAACATGGGAGAAGCTCCCCCATTTGAAAGTTAAATGTAAAAAACTACTTATTTTGCGCGCTGTGACCCCGGCACTTAATAATGTCATCTAATAGGTACTAAGAAGTACTCGGTTACGATCTGAAAATTTGAATTTCTGATGGATCAAACGGTTATGGCAGTGTTTCCAAGACCATTCATAAAATTCAAGCTGTGCACACTGAAAGCTGTAATACTCAGGTTATTTATATGAAGAAGGCGTTTTGTTCCAGTATAATGTAAAAGCCTTCGCTCCTTTAGGAATTTTTCTGTTAGTGAGGAAGCTATTTTCAGAACAAGCAATCTCTTTATCGGTGGACTGGTATGGGTGTTAATGCTGCTGTTTAAAAGTCATTTTTACTGACAGAAGTAACAACGGTTTTATTGCAGGTACATGTGATAAAATATAATAATTAATATTTTCGCATTCGTAACTGACTTTGACCTGTTTTGTTCGCCTTCTAACATGCGCCACAAATGACAGCCTCTGATTATGACTGGCTTTGTTAATACCATGTGTGTTGGATGAACATTTTTGGCATGGAACTTCGTAAAGCAGGCCGCTGTAGGCAACTTACCGCAATCAGTTGGAGTTAAGCATTATTTCCCCTAGCGAACAACGGCATATGCATATTTCCGATACATGAGGGCAATTAACAGAAGGACCTAGAATCACCTCTGTTCCTTTTTTCCGTTTATTCGGGCAAACACGTTTCGGCTCGTTCAGCGGTTTTGATTGCATCAAACTAATTAATCTAGGGCGCTAGTGTGCGGTTACTTAAACCGTTTGCGCACGATAAAAATACAGAAGCGAAATTATTTACTTAATCTTCAGAGCACGTTCCTAAATCCTGACAAACTTTTACACCTGATATGGTGGTTGGATGGGTCACATCTAGTAAAATTTCGAAGCGCATTTAACGACGGTACTCCGGACTCGGAACTATTATCAACAACAGCCAGTACCTCAACCTTAAGGTTTAAAATCAAAGAAATGGCCTCCAAACAAAATTTCTTCAGCACTCATGTTCTTCTCATTGGTCGAAAGGTAACTTTCCACTTAAATAATTTGCAAAGGAGCATTTTTGAACTAACGATGGCAGATACTGCAATGAACGCGTGTTCACACTCGTAGTGTTCCTTCGACATCTAAGAAGATCATGCCACTAAACACGCCCAAACAATGATCGCTGATTATAACAAAACTGACAAAACAGCCGACCGCAGATTTTCTATTCGGTTTTCTCTCAATCCGGAGTTATTTATTTGAGACAGTAGAATAGGAATAGAGTAGTCGAATTACGATGAAGGTAGTTTCTTGTGCAACTTCGACTGTCTAGGCTTATCTCTCAGTCCCCAAAGATGAGCTCTGAATTAGCCATGCAGGATATGACGGACGAATATGCGATTCTGGTTTCTACCCTTTTGCCAGAACACACAGGGAAATTCATATGCAACCAGACAGTTCATTGTATTTATTTTCCTCTCGTAACGCCAAAGAACGCCAGAAAGCGTAGCGCGATGCTACAAAATTCATCGAACGTGGTTGGCTATTTAACGTTCGCTAGCAGGAATGGTCAATCTCTGACAACTTCTTTGAGAGTTTAGGCACGTGTTTGGTGCCAGGATCTTAGTTATACATCCAAAACGCCGTTTTTGTTGTCAGGGAGTTTCCGATAACAGGGGAATCTTGCTCCATATTTGAGCTAACGTACACCGAAATTAAGTTTAGTAAATAATGATATAAGAGTTTGATGGCCGGTGTTATGGATGTAAATCGTTGGGGCGCAAGTAATAAGTCAAATCGAGTTAAGATGAAGGCCTGTAATCTCACAAGCCATGTCGGCATAACTGATTTCTTGCGCATTTTTTCTGTCAACACCAGTCTCAGTATCCAATATCTGGGTCTTATTTAAACCTCGACCATCTTTTGACCTACGGTTTTTTGAGATCAGAGATCTAAAACATGTCGTCCCCTCTGCAAATCAAGGAAAAAACAGTCCTTTCTAGTTTTCTTGCTGTGTGGTTAAATAGTTAATTAACATTATTCTAGGTTTGTTGGTAAATGTCAAAGCTGCCTGCCTTAATTTGTTGAATGCATATGGACGTCAAGATTATTAAAGCTTACCTGAAATTAAGACTGAGGGGAGCGCCTACGGTAGCCTGAGATGGTAAGAGTCTGAAGGAAGGGTTTACTAACTACCCACGGACTATGACCTTCCTATACTTCTAACAAGGTCTTTGCGGTTGTTTCGCCAAAAATACTTGGATGATAGACAAATGCGATTTATCTGCATTTTCTACGTTATTTAGTGAAGCTCATGTAAACTCACTAATACTGCGCTGGATATTCGGCTCGTATAAAACTCCCTTGTTGTTATACATTTGTTGAATTCAAGGTCTTCTTATACTTTAAATACAATAGTCTGGCAAAAAAAACCATTTTCCAATGTAAACAAAATTGCTGCATATTTACAAGATTTCTGAACTAGTGATACGTGTTTCGCCTGACTGGCAGAAGCTCGCATTTTACGTTAACTTCTACTCAAATAATCGAGAAAAACTGGGAATCATCGAAGGTTTAATCAAAATATGCTTAAGGCTGATAATCGGAGTTAAAAGAGAAAAGCCTTTGAAAAGATATCCATGGCACTCCATCTCTTCAATTAGAAGTTTCTAAAAATATTTCAGAAAATCACAAGGGGAAGTATCTGCTATCCCAATAACCCCGGCTGTCGTGAGGAGTTGCTGCTAACACGACAACGTATCAGTGACTTTAGTTTGGAGTTTGGATTGCGCGGGCCATCACTGTCATTTAGATCAAAAATCAAGTTATTTATAAAAGATGCTTTGTAGTCGCCGATGCTTGTATTTTGGTATTTTGTCTGTTTTGTAGGTTTTGAACGAAGGGTTCAGTGGAAATCGCCAATCGACCAACTTTTATCTAAAAATCCAAAAGGTTAACTTTTGGACAGGGTTTCAACGATAAACACACCGGCATTCCTAACGCATAACTGAGCAAACGCCGTCGGCTTCCTGAGCCCAACTGACCTCAACGAGTTCTACTGGATTGGCCAGTCAGGGAGGGAAACTAAGCGGATTTAATTTAAAAGATGCAAGAGAATCGGGTTTCTCGTCCTTTCCCATGTGTGATTTTTTGATCCTCTTCTTTAGAGTTCCTGTTGCACGGAAGCAGTTCTGAAGTTCAGCCCTTCTCAGGATCGCGTTACAACAATAACATTATAGAGGCCCCATTCACAAGCCAGAGTCAGGCTACCCGCTACTTCTTTTTTCAAATGTACCTCACAGATTCCTGTACAAGTATTTGATTTCGCTAACTCTGTGTAATATTACAAGCAGTCATTAACCTTTCAGATTACTCAGTAGTGCATCTTAGCATTTAAGTATACACTTAAAAATTATCACATGCAAGTTGCATACCCTACCAAAAGTGTATGCGTTTACGACTACCGGTGTCTTGGCGATATTCACGAATGCTCTCGACTGGTTCCCCTTTTTTGTTTGTCCTTATCAGTGTATTAAATTCTTAGAACTGTCTTTTCTCCCTTCACAGGCCTCACTCTTTGCACCTACTACGGTTTTCGGAAAATGAAGTCATTTCTCAAAGTCACAACAATTTTGTCCTACCACTGCCTTGTTTAGTCATGAATTTTGACCAATTCAATCGGAAATGTTACGGGAACTATGGTCTTTAGGAATCTGAATTGCTTAAAGGCTTATGAACTAGGCCGTTTAAATAAATTTAATTAGAAAAGAGACATAAAACGTCGTTTATTTGAAGTTTCATGCTAACGGTTCAATGGTGTAATCGAACATGCTCAAGAAAGAGATTACAGCATCGATCTCCAGCACTGCCGAAATTAAGTAGGAATGCTAGCTGCTAAATATAATATTCTCGCGAAGAAGATTATAACAGGCTTGAAGCAGCAGTGTTATTACAAAGCTTTTTAACAGTGCGTTTTACTGCTTTTGCGGAATTTAATAGGTCATAAAGGACTTATAATTAGGATATGCAGCTTAATGGGTTCGTAGTTAAGATAAAGAGGAATCTTGGACTATCAACCAACTAATGTGACTTGAAAAAGGATGGCATTTAAAAGTTTCTTTCAAAGTTGTCGCTTGAGCGTCATGTGGTAATGAAAACCTCGTTGAAGGGTTTGAAAACATGTTACCTTATAAAAATTACCATCGGCCCGACTCATAGCCCCTCGCCCCTGAAGTAATCCTCCAGACTACCTGAATAGGGCATACGTGAAATCAGGTGCTGTTTAAATACGGTGAACAGAAATGCTCAAATGCAATTTATGAATTATTGTGGAAACGGGAATGTCAACTTTCGGAAACTCCCTTGTTCCAAGTTATTCCCATTTGACCAACGGCTTTGCAATATATTTAGTAATTAAGTGCAGTACATGCTCGGACATTTTCTTTTTTTACGACCTGCAGTATAGTACAGGACCGAAGCATGACACTACTCCAGCGGTGCATGCTGTTCTTATTAATTCTGGTCATACCAGTGACTTTGCATAGCATTGCAGGGGAAGTGGCTATAAGCCATTTCAATGACAGTTTACGCTGCTTTACAGTTTCCTTGGTTGAGTGTATGTGGCAGGCGAAGTTTAGTCGAGTGTTTGTTTCACAATGACCAAATTCTATAAGTTGGTACTGAGCCCAAGCCGGAATGAAATACCTCTGACACATCTACCTGATAGTGAGGCTTAGTGCGCTGAAACATCAAAAAACTACCAAACAAAAACAGAATTAGTCAAAAAGACTAAAAATAAAATAGTTTGTTATTGAGTAAAAGATTTTTCTCCTTAGCGTCGTTATTCTTCCATAAGTAAAGCCAGAGCTTGCATGCCACAGCCCATCATTTCCCCCAAAGACGCATCATATTTGCTGCTCGCTGGTTAGCGGTTTTGTCGACAAATTCGTTAAAGGGTCTAATTTTCGCTGCCTAAAACCAGGAGCAGACTTCGAAATACAGGTGAGAAATTATTGGATGTTGAGCGGCATTCGATATGCGATATTCCCGCAATAGCTTGTTGCACTTTTTTAGATTGGTACCCATGGCAGTCTGCTAATAGTCTGATTTACTATTCATCAGATTTGAGGATCTGCTTATTTTGCAGCTCACTTTGGTTGACGATCATTTTAATATCCGCTACTTATGGAGGCTTCGGGTAGACGACGCCAATACCACCAAGAAGTCCAATATTTCTAGGGCTATTGTGGTCCCAGACGTATAAATCATAACCATGAAATACTGTTTGTTCATAGTTGGACGTTTTAACTCATCTTGGTGAGACAGACGGGGAAAAAACGTAATTTAAACTCATGAATTACGAATACATCTACCAGGGCAACTTTGGGCGGCTAAAGTCTCCGGGCAAATATAACTATCGAACGAGATCTTAACCAAAAAACATGTCTTTAATCGCTGTGCTCTTGGGCAGCTACGTAAAAACGCTTCATATCGGCAGACGTCGGTACGACAGAACTTTGAACTGGAAAGTGACAGGGATATTTCAATTGCATCCTGTCAATGTCCTTTAAGTCAGCCTGGGTTATTTATCTCCCTCATGACTAATGAACTTTCATAATAATCTAAGTATCGTTGATCTGGCACCTTTATGTAGTATCTTTTGAATTCATTCCTCCATCCGCATGCAGTAAACTCATAAGGACTGAAATGAGATATGGCTTACTCATGTCTGACGAAGTATTTGGATTAAAAGTAATTTTCGTAGACCAATGAACAATCAAAAAATTAATATTAAAAGACATTTTTCGCAATGCCTGTTCAGTTTATATTTGCGTAGCTCGCATTAAAGTCAACCTCTTGCGGTCAAACTTAACCCACTTCCTGTCTGGGAAGTCCCCTTACCCATCCTTATATATCTCTTCGATTCACAAACAAAGGATTCTTCGAAGTCATTGACCGTTGTGTTTCCTAACCAAGCCCTAAGCCAAAAGCCACCTTTATCCTCAGGGAACAAATTCGTTCGTAGCTTTGTTAACTGTTGTGGCATGGCGGCCATGCGCACACATCTCGTGCAGATTTAGGACAGTCCCATAAGGCATGTAAGGTTGACGAGAAAGCTTACAGCGTCTTATGCCAACGGATCAGCGTATCTTTCCATTTTCTATCAGCATGTTCAAAACTCGATCTTGGTAGGTAGATACTCCAACGGCTTGTCAACCCAAAACTGAAAGAATCTATTTCCGTAATTAAGTACGGATCAAACTGAACAACAGAAAGGGTCTGAAACTCACAACTTATTCCCAGGCACATATGTCCTCTAGGCAAGAGTACAGTGAGTGAACAGTCCCATAAAATGTATTTTACTTACGAAGGACTATTTAGGTGGGATGGTAAAAGTGATTATCGAGAGACATAGTCCCATGATATTTCGGACTTGCGGGGCTGTTGGTTTCGAGTCTACTTCTTTCGGCCACATGCAAAAATCACACTTAACAAGAAATCACCCCTTATGAAGTATGAATTTTTACATTTGTTTTTTTATTATTTCATGAATTCGGGTATTTTTTTACAGAAAACCGCTCAGGATTGTCTTTTCTGTTATGCATTGGTTAGCAAATTATGACTCCTTCAAATTTTCTATACAAAAGAAGGAGCAACTTTTGGTTTAAGAAGTTTACCGATTATGAGACTTGGCAGAACCGCGAAATGCCACTGATACAGCATCGTATTCATCTGTTTATTAATGCTCCTCGTGAAGTATAAAACAAGGTCTGCATCCATTTTAAAATCTTATGTGTACTCTATGGTATTTTGGATGATATGGAGGTATATGTAATTTATTGCAGAAGTATGCCGTTTGTGGACTGAAAACGTTAAACACAAGTACGATGTCAGCTTGGACTCGAAATTATTCGCAAATTAAAAACTCTTTTCAAGATCAGAACGTACCATTTCTTCGAAAATAAAAGTTAAGTAAAACTTGATTTCCCACTAAATGAGTATAAGAGGGAGCATTTTTGCGTATGTTTTCTATAAAAATATTAGAATTTAGAAAGACGGCGAAACTGAATGTGAAAATTCGCACTAATATAGTGGTTACTAGTTGCCAAGTCTAGTTTATACAGGCGATCGAAAATAATTGGACTCAAAAAAAACATCCTCGCGAGTCTGAAATATCATGGGATTATGCAGTACAATTGTCAACAATGCAACCTCACCTAAATAATCCTTCGTAATCAAAACGCTTTCCAGAATTTAGGCCAACATCTTATGAAATCGCACAATGGCCTTAGTAATGCCTTTAACACGGCAGCTCTAACTGTACAAGGGTTAAAAATGTGATGAAAGAGCAAGTCGCTACATTAGTAACGAAAATGTCTCCTAGGAATACTTTATGCGTTCGCAGTTTCCATGTTATTATAGGTACCTAGGATGGTACCTTAAGTAGTCAGCGGTTTAATGCGTTCATGAATCAAGAATTGGTGCAAAGTATTTCTTCGAAGCTACATTCGTGCAGTTAAGGAAATAGCAATAGACTTCAGAGTGAAATGTAAGTGCTCCTATATTTTCAGTCTGACAATTAGTTTTGCTTACTCGTAGCATGGGACAGTTGAGCAAACAAATACCTTAAGTTGGAATTACACATAGGCGTGGCACGTATTGTCGAGTAAACAGATGATGCCCCAAGGGGCAGTAACCTGAAATCCAGAGGGCCATTTCCTAGGGGAATGGAGTACTCAGGCGACCTTTCGACTATTAAAACCCGCCAAAATAGGCATGGTTCATTGATCCCACTGAACCTATTGACCCTAAGAGCAAACTGTCATCTATCGAAACCTCGACAGTTGTCTACCAGGCAGTTGCAAAGATGCGGACTGCAGTTACGTCAGAGAAACCGGACGGAAGTGAAAGACCCACCAAAAAGAGTGTAAACTGGCAACGGGGGGCTTACAACTCATATGGGAGAAACCGGCCGCACTTTGGCCTTCAAGAAACAACCATCTAAGGCCATAGTACTTCAAGAACAAAACGACTCAAACATGGGGCATGGTATTCAGATGCCAAATTTATAAACGGGCACCTAGACCTTCCTGCAGCTTATATAATTCTTCCTCACTGCATATCTAAAGACCATGACAATACGGTCACGGGGAACTTGAGAAAACCGAGCAGACATGACCCCACAACCGATTCACTCGAAGCGGAATCAACTTTGACCATCTTCAATTGAGGCGACGAAGCGTAAAGTAAGCGACCGTCAGGCCCCCAGTTATTTCTCAAAAGGCTGAGGCAGCGACGGAAAAGAAAAAACAATCAGTTAATGGCCGAGAGGCCTGGCCAGTTAATTAAAATTTGTTGATTTTCAACATTAAACGGTTCGGAAACGGCGAACTAGCCGTGTTCTCCGAAGAGCTAACAACACGAAAACTTTGTTCCGGTGGCCAAGTTCACTTTCTCATGGTGCTCATACGAGGAGGTAAAGACAAAATGTTTTCCAAGTTGCTATAAAAAGGTCAGTCTTGGGAAAGACAACCGACTGTTGTAAAATAACCGCACTTTCAAGTTAATTAAACCGAAGATCAAAAGCTGGAATCTACAAACAATCCGGAAGAGATAGAAAACCCTCCCAAGTTTTACTCTTTGCTTTGATTCTTCAATAACGTGAACTTCAACGGCAACGCAACTGCCCTAACGAATCGGACAGCGTTGTTCGCAGTCCGCACGGTGACGCGTTATGCGACCCGAAAACTAAGTCCACTCATGTCGTTCCACAAGAATTACAGACAATCTAGCTTATTTACCGAAGGATAAGAAATAGATTTTACCCTTCAGTTGTTCCGTCAATTTGCCTGCACTTTCCAAAAAGTGAACTTGACTTCAGCTGTTATTTTTTGCTCCATCAAATGCAGCTTGAATTCATTCCAAAAGCTGTCCATGTTGTTTATTCCATGCAAATAAGCATGAATCTAGTGCATGGCCTTACAAGCTATCAACTTTTACGTAATTCGGAGATCAGATATGAATTCTAGGTAGGCTATATGAGTCTAACCAAAAATTATGACATATTTTTAGCACAGGATAGTGTACCAGAATCGTAAAGTCAAAAAACATTAGGACGTTTCTCTATAAAAGCACTTCCCGTTACCGGCTTACACAAAAATGCAAAGCTATATTTTTTATAATTTTACTTCTATTTATGTCAAAAGGAAATGATGTAAACGCTTGGATTCAATGTTTCCTGTGCTGACGAACCAGGTTTTTGGCATTTGAACCAAATTTATCTTTACATTTCATACTATCGAGAATTGTTTATTCGAAATTTGTTGGCGAAATTCTCCCAGGCAATTACGCTACTTACTACGGCGTCAAAACTAGAGTTTTACCTGATGAAAACAAAACATGTAAAGCAAACACACACGCATTACACATCTTTCGGGTTAATACACATCTTTTAAGTTGATTTTCGATGCTCATACAAATTGGAATGTGTTTTATAGAAAACGTACACAAAAGGTATTCATTATTTCACTCATTTGGCAACAAATTGCGCCTCTTTCAATTCTTGCTCGAACAAACGATACCTTTCCGTTTTAAAAAACCATTCAGTTCCCCGATAGTTTTCAGGCTTATCTGTTATTGTATTTGTGTTTAAAGTTTAAAGCCTAGAAGTTGTAACACAAGAAATATCACACATTCTTCTATGCTGTTAAGAGTATACCGTATAAAACCCATAGGATTTTACGGTGCGTTTGCAACATGTTTTGTACTTCATAAAAAGCATCAATTAGCGGATGGGATGATGATATTTGGATGATTATTCCATAGTTCTGAAAAATCCCACAAGTACATACCTTTGAAGGCCGGAAATGCTGTTCTTTGAGCATAATATTTAACTAGGGCATACATGCTACCAAACAAGTACGAGGAGGAATGTCTTAATGCCTGATTTATATAAAACATATTTGAGTCTGTAAGGACATCGAAAATCAACTCGAAAAACCCTATTACCTCAGTAGTCATCTTTTGCCGAGTACGGTTTTTGCGAGCGACCAGGAGGAAGTACATTTAAAATCCAGCATCTTGGCATGACTCTACTTTTCTGGAAATTTACTGCAACGTAATCAACATTACAAACCCACTTTAATTGTCCTTCCTATTCGAAAACACATTTAAATGCTTAGGTAACATTTCATAACGTCGCCCAAAGATTGTACATGGTCATCTCTAGTTTTATTTGTTACACTCAGTCAGCTAACCCCACCCAAATCCAACTTGACAAAACGAGAAGTTGAACCCTATTAAGCTGTGTTCAGACTACTAAAAATCATACGTTTCAGTCGTTACTTTGTTATCGCCAATTCGCTATCAGCTATCAATAAAAATATGTACACCAGCATGGTGTTTGAGTTGATTCCAGAATGTCACATGCTAGTGCATAATCCGGCATGTTGTCCACGATCTCGTCCTCATCAGCATTTGCTGATTTAATAGCGGAAGACTTAGTCGATAAATTGTGCGAATTATAAGGACGATTTTCGACCATCTTGACCAATTTTCCCTGCACACCAGTCAGGTATGGAGATGTTAGTGTCGGTCTGCGCCTACTTGATCCCGACCGAGAAGACGATGGTGCGCGGCACAGTTATTAACAATTCGGCATGCCTAGCCATTAGGAGCCGGATGCAGCCGTAAATCGCAAGTGTTTGGATGTAAGTTTATGCCATTCCTGGTCGACGCCCTCATGAAATATGTAACGACTGTGTCCATATACACTGTTCCATGTGCATTTGCCTGGCTGCATTGATTTTCTTTGATTTCAACATTGACACTCAATCAACCGGCATTTTGAGTCAACATCTTAAGAGGCACGCAAGGTGGCCGATCCCTCTGACTCCACTCTGAAGTCGCCTTGAAGTATTTTTTTAAAGCAAACTTTTATATCCGACTGGCAAATACACAAATGCGCTTGAGTAAAGGGCGCCCACGAATGACTTGATCTGCTGTCAATAGCGATTGGCTGGAATAAAAATTGAAATGCAATCAATAAATGTCAGGTTCGTTGATACGTATGAATGCAACCGTTTGCCGATATTTTTAGTTCGGGAATTTCAAGGTGCCATTGGTATAGTGCTCGGTAAATGTTTGTACAGTGCGTGGCCTATCTCATGAAATGTTGGCTGAAATTCTGAAATGCGTTTTCGATTAGGAAGGATTACTTGGTCGCGGTTGTGATACTGATTATCTTAAGGCATACTCTTATAACATTTTGGACTCGGCAGGATGTCGGCTTTTAAATGCACATCTTGTCAATCTCCTGTAGGAAGCGTGTTTGGTAAAAAATGACTACTTAAGTAGGATGCATTTTTCCCATTGATTTTCGATGGTCTTGCAAATTCAAATATATTTTATAGAAACCATAAACAAAAATATGCTTTCTTTTATTCAATCAATAGAGAATCACGTCTTCTTTATATTTTATACTTAAGGAAGGAATGTAATTAGGTTTTAAAAAAGTTTCTAATTATGAGACTTTTTAAGACCGCGAAATGTCCATTCACATAGCATCGTACCTGGCCGTTTACCACTGCTCCTCATGAAATTTACAACATGGTCCGCATCAATTACAAAATTTTATGGACCCTGTATGATAGCTCTTTAATGACATAGAAAAATATGGGATTTCCTTTACGCGGAACGCATGCACCTTGTACTTGGTAATCACTAAGCGCTAATGCAGCGAATGATCAGGCTCCAAATTTTTCGGCAATTAGAAACTTTTTTAAAACCTAGTTATACTCGTTCCTTAAGTATAAACTATAAAGAAGACGTGATTCTCTATTGATTGACTAAAAGAAAGCTTATTTTTGTTCATGGTTTCTATAAAATATGTTTGAATTTCCAAGAGCATCGAAAATCAATGGGAAAAATGCATCCTACTTAAGCAGTCATTTTTTACCAAACGCGCATTCTACAGGAGATTGAAAAGAAGTGCATTTAAAAGCCGACATTCTGCCAAGTCCCAAATGTTATAAGAGTATGTCTTAAGATAATCAGTATCACAACCGCGACCAAGTAATCCTTCCTAATCGAAAACGCATTTCAGAATTTACGCCAACATTTCATGAGATAGGTCACGTACTGTAGGTTAGCATGTTTTTGCGTGTCCTGCCAACGTCTTTCAAATCAAATTGATTTTCCCATTCAAAAAATGCGGGTGATCCTGCGGTTCTCCTGAAGTCTGACAAAATTGCCACATCGTCTATCTATACCTTTCTCTCTGTTTTTCATAGTCATGTAAGGGAGGTCATGTTGCCTTAAAGGAACTGATTACAAGTGCTATTCGCCAAGAAGTGTAATAAACCCACCTGATATATTCAGAGATATTTGCTGCGAATATAAGCTCTTGACTATGCTAGGATTTATTGATAAGAACATACTTGTTATTCTCTTTTCAGTGGCGCCCCGTTAACGTATTGCTTGTGTAACAAAGATGGCACATAGTAGTTTGCATTTTAGGCAAAATCGATATGGATATAGCAAGATCATGTTCAGAGCCTACAGGCTAGTCGTGAAATGTGAAGTGATAAACAAAAAGAAGAGAAAAAGACGATTAATTAAGAACGAGGGCGAAAATGGAAAACGAAGAATTACCGTGACAGAGTCAGGTTTGCTGAGCGGTTCAGTTGATTAATCAAGTCAGGTTGTCCCCTGTAATACAGTTTGCAAATTTCTCGCACGCGACCGAGGAGCCGGAAGGCTCGTTTGGGTCAGCAGACTGTCCACTATCGAGCAGGTTCTCCGTAACAGAAGAGCGGATCATTTAGTTTCCCGACTTTAAAAGGTATTTTCGTAAATGTTAAATAACCCGGCTGCAAGTCGTCCCTGTATTCGCCTACTATAACAGCATCAAAGATGACAGTTCAACCGTTCCTACCGACGATGTTCACCGTGTGCTCCACGGCAGGGTGGAAACAGGAACGATGACTTGCATAAGAGTTAGTTTAAAGCGAAATTAGACTTGCGCAGCATCTGCTGCACTCCCCCTCCTCCCCCACCTCGATCCTGTATCAAGGCAGAGTCAGAAGACCGGAGGCGGGAGACAGCTCAGGTGGCTGGCACGAGGAAATCCCACGCATACGCGTTCCGTCACACCCCCTGGTCCACAAGCTACACTAACCGGAATTTTGCACAACAAAAAAGACGGAAGCGGCTCTGATCCCAGTTGGCGTGGCGAAAGCCTACAATCGGTCCTGCTACCACACTCCCAATGTTGGCATTTGGCTATGGGTGCGCATTTCCATTAACGCCTGCCGGACTCCGATCTAGCCCCTGTGTTGGCATAGCATCAAAGGTACATGGGGCCTCAAAAACAATATTTCAGATGTCGAACGTGAGTTTAGGAATTCTTCGGCGTTTTGTTGCAGCCGGTATCCAGAGAACAGATAAAGTCTAGCTAAGTCGCATTGCAATGTAAAGGCTGCTTATTCTGTTCGAGACACTGGCTCCATAAATATGCCGGGATATAATAATCAAATTTTTTAGAGCTCACTTATCTGTCAATTTTGCCTCAGAATAGGACAAACGATATGATCATATTCCAACGGGTTGGATTTGAGACGAGATAATTCGAAATTCGATGCTTTACTGGGACAGATTTTCCTTGCCGTTTCGAAGAGAGTGTGGATAAAATCCACGTCAAGTATAAATTGGCACTTTTGCGGGCTTATTTTGAAGACGAGTTGATTGAACTGTCTTCTTGTCCGTACATAAGAACGTCAAGGAAACAGTCTGTCATCTTGTGTGTTTGCGTAATCAGTTCAGTTATAGCACGCGGGCTGTTTATAATAGCTAGCAGGTCCTTCACTCTTCCATTACTATTGTCAGCCGAACTTGTGTCACCGACCAACCATGTTCGAAAACAATGCCACAACAGAGCAAAATGGCGGGAAATATTGCACTAAAAATCAGTCGCGAAGACCTGTTAGACAATGCAATAACTCGGGGAGAGATTGCTACCGAGTCAACGGAGTATGGACGGCAAAGTATTTCGAGTCGATATTGCTCGTAGGTTTTCCACAATCCCTAGGAAGTTTCTATGGATGCGATGTACTATCTCAATCGTCATAAGGGTCCTCACCAACCGGAAACCCATTTAACAAGTTCTCCTACACGGTTGCCAATGCGAGAAAGTGCAAAAACTGGAGGTGTCTGATCGCTGGTGTCCAAGATTCATTCCTAAAGTAACGTACACGGACTTGGTTTCGAATAAAGCAGTTCACCTCGGCCTCTACAATATCGCGAGGATATGTTGGACCAGCCAAGAAACATGACTGAGGTGGTTTTAGTCCTCTGCCTTATGAATTCAGTGTTGCCAGCCAAGATCCGAATCCGTCACCCACCTGGAGGCATCGAAAAGGAGGTTGACCCAAAAACTGCTTTGGCACAGATCGCAATGACATAAAAGTGGTTTTTGGACCCTTTATATTTAACCCCCTAGGTAGAGGACATGATGGGTCGATATCTTCAGATTAGCTGTCACAGACTTTTGGACGTATACCGGTACAAATCCCAGTATTATCGAGGCCGGTTGCACCAGAAGCGACCACGGTTGCACAGAGAATACTTAAGCATGTAGAAGTACTTTGATTGCTCTATAAACGTTTTTATTATCTCCCCTTGCTGTTCTAAGGCCTTTCGGCCGCTGCGTCTGAAGAATCTTCCACTGAACCTTTACCTTATTGCCTTAATATTTCTTCTCCAGTATACCTTGATTTATTAGTAACCCTTCACCAGCGCTGGTCGCCAACTTTCGTTTGGTCTCCCACCTTGTTCATTTCTTGGGTACCAATAGGCTATCGTTTACGTGTTCTTCTCAACTTACATACGCACTTCAAAGGCTAATATTTACAGTGGTTTAATTCTTATCCTGGTATGTTTCCCGTGGTGTGATTTGTTTCATGTGATAGAAAATCTATTGATCTCTCAATTCTATATTGCCGTGCTTTGACTCGATAACATTCTCGATACGGCATTCGACTGTAGGCCCAGATATTTTCCGCGGAGGCGTTTCCATTGGTACGTAAACAGTAGCCGCCACGGGTACTTCTGTCGCCCTGGAAATGCATAATAGCACACATTGGAGCCTTTCCCTTCGTCAGTGGCTTTCCATCCTGTATTAACTGCTTATGCACGTCGAGAAGCAGGCCAGATACGCTTTTGCTTATTAGCGCACAACGAGAGGCATGAATTTCGGCAGTAGGGTCTCTTGTACTATTTAACGGATTCGGAAACATCTGTCCTCGTATGACAGCTAATAATTGCTATTGTGTTTATTTTCAACCTTTTTGTATGTCCGCAAATTTTTATCCAGTGATTATTTCGAACGGATGAGGACCTCATGTTCCTTATTTGATTATTTTCTTATTCTTCAGTCGTAGCTGTGAAGTGCACGAAAGCAGGTTCATGGAGCCATCCTTCTTTTACCGACGACGAGAGAGCATACTGAAGCGATATTACCAGGGACGTTTTACGGCCATAACAAGTCCTAGCAATTGAAAGGCCCTAACCTTAATATATCAATCGGCGATTCACGTATGTGCGGCTGGCGGAAATAGTGTTTATCGCAGAAATTATCAAAGGCGAACTCTCGTATGGTTTATGTGTCTATCACACAGTTGCTGGAGCAAGTAAAGTATCCAGTATGTGTCGAAACTCAGTAAATACTAGGATAAATTTCAAATATGTTCTAGGATTAAAAATATCGTTTAAGCCAGATTGCTAAACTGTTAGCTAATGGACATACTGCCAACCTAATTCCTACCGTGTAAAACAATGCTTTGGTTGAGCAATTTCCTAGTTACCTATACATTTTGATGGGAATTTGAAGCCTCTATAAATTCATTATATCTATGGGAACGACTGTACAGCAATCTTTCTGTACTCAGTCTTATCATATAACCGAAGGAATATCATGTCCGAACTTTAAAAACTTCTACAAATTTGTCATTTAGAAGCAGCTTATGACATAGAAGTCAAACTTTGAACCAGCCTAGGGTACACAAACAAGTGTTCAGTCAATATTGTTTAGGGCAAGCGTTCAAAGCAGGATTTATTAGTGCCAACACATTGCGCGACGGCCCAACACTTGTGTCGCTTCATAACATAAATATGGAGTAAGAAGAATACATCAGTTTTAACTCTAGCAGAAAATTAATGCAAAACAGCAAAGTCATGCTCTATGATGATGCAGGCTGACAAATAAATCAGAATTCTTTTAAGTTATTGGGAAAAAATCTATTTTCGATGACAGCGAAGCGTATCTTAATGCTATAAGCGTAACTTCCCAGTCACATTGTAGAATTAACGGGGACGTTTACATACGCGTGTGTCCCCTGCCAAAGTGGACTACGATGCCAGAAGCACCAAAATGCATCAGAACATGTATTGAATTTTTGATAGCAAAATATTTATTCAAGTTTCAAACCATTGAAAGTTATGTTTAGCTTAAAGCGAAGACTCTAAAGGCCTTAACAGAACAGTGCTATGTCGCTAAACATTTTACAGCACCTTAGGAAGTTCCTTGAAATGATTAGTCGTCTACTTGTTGCTGCTTGGCCACCTATTGGTCATGCTGTGAATGCACAGTCACATATAAACCCAATAAATGTGCATTTAACGGAAACTGCTGGAGCTCCTGCTGTCTCACAGTCAGCATGGGTCACGCACAACATACTTCTTATAAAAAGTTGCGCTTTGGACCCTAGTGCTCTCCTCGATAGTTTGCTTAAAAAACCTGCCTCGCGCGTACTCACGTCGTCCCGCCGACGAGGTCCTCTAGCTACTGCAGAGGTGTCACGGAACTCTGTTGGGAGTTGTTGAAAGCAGGAAAAATGCATGAGCAGTAATGACGTCTGCACCAGTAAACAACTTGACCGACACAGTTCCGCACTTTGTAGAAAACTATGTTGGGAGGATATGCCACGCGAGTTGGACGGTTTGTGCAGTCTACGAAATGAAATACCTAAAGTGCATAAAACTCCTCCGACGAGAGGGTAGAATTGATCAAGTAATTTGTGGTTTAACGAACATTGTCCTTTAGCTACGGCCGTCTATGCGTTCCTTCGTCTGAGATGACATCAGATATTTACGGGTAGCCCTTAAACTCCACCGAATCCGTCGCGAACCCGACGATTTATTTTTTAAGTCACTTTACGTTGTCATCAAAAGACAGCCAGCCAATCCCGACAGCAATGTTGCTTTTGACGTCTGAGTTGAATTGTCTAAACTTCAGTGCCAAGTCGAACGTTTTCAGTCCTAAATATGACAGAGATACGTGTTTTGTACAAATCTGTTTTCTACACTTACTAGAGGTACTAGCTGAAATCCCAGAAATGCATTTTGACGACTTTCGATGGAATTTTGCAAGTGATCGCCTAGAGCCCAGATAGCAAACAACTTGAGAAAGTTGGGTCTACTATTACAATTCAATGTCGTTTCTCCTTTCAATATCTGGCTGCAAACGATTCAGGCAGTGTTTAATATTGAGGAAAATTTTCAGTAGCTGAAAACTGATTGAAACTTGCATTCCACCAATTAAAAGTTAGCCCAAAAGTCCTAAAGAGCATTTGTTGTCCAACCGTCTCAAACGATACCTGGATAGATAATGACTTCATGCATTTTTGACTGGTAAGCAAAACTACAAGACCTTGACAGTATAACACGACCCAGTTGAACATCGTGTGCCGATTGTGTTTCTCACTCTGTGTACAATTCGTGTCAAATAGAAATGCCTAGTATTTTAGCAGACGGCTAATCTTATTATATTTCAAAATTAAAGTAAAAATTCTCAGCATCGGCACACTGAGGCAACTAGAATTCTTTCAAAACTGTTTGGTACGGTAAATGTAGACTTCACAACCTTGTAAATCTGACCACATTCTGAAAACTATCGCCCAAAAATGTAAAAAGCGTTATTGTGGTGAACCATGCAGAATATGATAATGGCATAAACTTTAAGAACTTCTATTTAGCTTCGAAGGACCTTGTGTAAGTATAAAATTAGCGATTCACAGCGAAAACAGTGTATGACAAGGAAATAGAGTAGACACGTTGACGGCACCAAATTTTTGTCAGTTATATTCTTAATGTACCAATGCCATTAAAGTGCCTTTGCCTGTTTTCTTATCGAACTGCTGATTTAGCAGATTTCATCGGCAGTTCGTACTTTAGTAAGCGCCCATGTAATTTATCCAGCCAGCAAATTCTGCTTGTTTCCCAACCTTCGTCCCTAGTCGCATTGTAAAAAGTGTACTTCTTCCAAAAAATAAGCTTGCATATGACCAAGCCAGGGGTACACCTACAGGACCTTCCCTTTACAGGTCGATCGGGGGAGTCGGTATAATAACTGGTGCGTCGGGTTTTCAGACGTCACCAATGCTATTTTTGTTATTAGCACGTGAGTAACTCCTTCCTCGCATCATGATGCGCTGGCTAGAATGACATTTTCCCTTCCCTATGCAAATGGATAAGGTAAAGGGTCACGGACTGCCGTTTATGGATGATCTGCTGTCATTAAAGACAAACGGAAACCCTAAACAGTCTTGCTGCAAAAAGCTCCAAACACTGATTACAGTTGGAACCACAACAGTTGTCATTCAGTGTTGCATAAAGGCGACTGCAAGACGTCTATGTGAAATCGCCAAAACACAGTGCAGTACGCGTCAGGCGAACTTCGAGATGACCCGTTGTCGGTTCTCAGTTCGGGAATAGCGGTAGCACTGATCCTCCATCAGTGAAGTAATGGCATGCCTCGTCGCACATCGCGAACGTGTCAGGAGATACAGAGCGCACCGTGTCTAAACCGGAATGTTGACATCTCCTGCCGAATGCGCAGAACAATGCTTTGACAAGTCAGGCAGAATAAAGGCCAAATCAACCGAAACAAACAGTCGGCCGCCGTCCAACACCATTGTTGCGGTATTCGCATTTTCATTTACGCCAATCAAACAATCTGGCGACATGAACAAGAGAGCACATAGCTGCAATAAAGGGTGATGATCAATTAGCAAAATTGTTTTCCATGTTATAGACACTCTTCACACCTCCCACATCGTTGGTTTCTATAATTACAGTAGCTTACAGAAACTTGGTGCGCATTTGGGAATTTGCAGCTTGATGTCATCGTGCAGACCGTGTCTTATAGTCTCGTCAGTTCCGTGTTTCTCCTAGGTCGCCTCATGGTACATTTTTGTTCCTGATTTGGTATGTCTTATTATGCGTTCGGTACAACACTCTCAGTAGCTAAACTTTTGCTGTGTCACTTCATTTTCGCTGAATTCTATCATCTTCCAAGAACTGTGACCAACGAGCAAAGAATGTTCGTCAATGAGTGAGGGTTAGAGCACAGGCTGTAGGTGATCATCTGTCAATTTGGCTTTAATTGTAGATCTCCCGACTCTCCACTCCTTCAGAAGTCCGAGTTGCTTAAAGACACAGCACTGACATAAATTATTAAGAAACCGAAACGACAGGTTGTGTGGACGTTAGTCAGAAGCGACAGGAGCACAGTCCCCACCGGTAATTACGACTAGCACGACTGTTGTCATCGCTCTTCACGGGGGCGCGCAGCGGGTGACCTATGCGCGCAAACAACTCGTTCTCACCGTTGCCCTGCTGGTTCTCCAAACGTCTCTTGCCTTCGTCTGTGTGCACAGAGGAAAGCACTCCTGCACGCTCTCTGTTGTGCTTCACTTCCATCGCCGAGCGCGTCCTCAGGAGTTTGGCTCAGTACTATTGACCGTTTCTGCGCAAATTTCGGCAGGGTTCACGTGCCTGCACGTGGACATTCTGCGCCTGAGCAGCACTCAGTACGAACAGGCACCGTAAACCCGGTTACTCTACAGATCTCTTAACGTCCTGCCCATCCAAACAGTTGGTTTACGTCGAAATTGGTTGATAAAACAGCTTAATTCCGGGTAGAAGAACAATTACGGAGCATATCATTGCCGGCACCAGTATGCGCACACAGAATGATCCGCTTATCGTTTGCAACCGGTTGAAAAAGCACTGGCGTCGTACCGCTAAGTGCATTATGAGGAATGGATCTCGCATACTACCCGACTTCGTGAGACTGGCCTTCGGAAGATAACTATTCTGAACAGTGCGGCGTTATAATGCAATGGCAATTTACAGCAAATACTGTTCCCGTTCCAGTCACGTTTACTTCATACTAAACATTTAGGTAGATTAAAGAAACTGTGCTTGGAATCCCGTGAGAGTTGGTATTCATATGTAGAAAGCATCAAGTGGCGGTTTATTCCGAGAAATAGACAGAACTTCCTGTAGTAACAGAAGTCAAACCAGACTAACATCTTAATCACATATATTCAATATGTGAACTTCGCTCTTAAGACATTACCACAAGACCGATGAGATATACGTTCGTCGAAAATTCAATAAAAAAGCTACGCGCACAGAATAATTTGGTAGACACTGAAATTTCGTCCCGAATAAAATCTGCGAAGTCCCGCTCACGACTACCATTTACGAAAATTCGTTCATGACTTTTCGCAAAGCTGCTTTCCTAGGAAACGCAGGCAAACAAGAGGGATAACCTTTTATTTCCTTAGCGCATACAAGTGAAGTGTTTTATTATTTATCAATATTATTGGCGTCATTTTAACAAGATAATGGATTTCGTGTCTGGACTTTGCTTTGCCCCCTCCATAAAACCGAAGCGAAATCCAAAAAAATTGTTCCCTACACCGCTCCAAATTCAATCACTAAATGCGCATCAAATTTTGATAATCACATCGAAAATCAGAGTACGCACTGAAAACCGTAAAGAGTACGCACTGAGTGGCCGAACCCCTCGTGGTTCCGCCATGCAGCAGTGAACATATCGCCTAAGTGGGGCACGTGAATAAGTCCGCCCTGTATTACAAGCGTCTTTAAACCAAATTATAGGAGGGTTAGGGTTATAGAATGAGACTCAGGAGAAATGGGAGTATTGTTAAGGTTACTGTTAGGGTTAGGGGGGCCGGTTTAGGATTGGAGTTAAGGTCAGAACACGAGCGGTAGTAGCCTGGCAGAATTTAGCGCAAAGTCATATGTAGTGGGAGGGTACATATTCCCATGTCTAATAACGGCTTTTAGATGGTACCTATGTCGCGAAAATGGTGAGGCGTTGTTATATGCATAATATGCATGCTACTGCCTGTGATTTTACAGATATCAACCTCATAGTGTCATGCAGCTGGTAAAGTCGAAATCGCATAACTCGAGTTACTCCAAACATTTCGGGGCCGAGTATGAAATATTGAGTTCTGCAGAATTTATTCCAAGATTGTCCATCCTTTTTAGAAAAGACTATGGCATTTATAGTGGTTCCTGAGTATCATTAAGCGTACAAGGTTTCTACCATACCCGTTTGTGAATTTGAAACTGGATAGCCATAAAATATGCACAAGTTAGAGGCTTGATCGGAAGGGTATCCAAAAGCTACACAGCCAAGCACATCATGCGTTTTTATGCATTTGTTTAATATACATTCAGCTTTTAAAGTGGTAAGCAATCGAAACTTGATAAAATAGCTTCGGGTTATTGCTTAGACAGTTCACTAAATTCTTCATGCATTGAGTATTTTTCACGTTCATGGTAAATATCATCTGAGAGTGCGTCACGGTACTTGCATGCCATTAATTTAGACGGGGCAGGTGGACGAGACAGTCAAGCACATTACATGGACCGGTACAATTTGTACAAAGAAGTCATTAAAATTGGATCATTTAGGAATGACAGACCATGTTACTTTAAGCAATCGCAAATTAAAATATTAAATTTTAGAGATAGGGGAAGGTAAAATCGTCCGTGACTCTTTATTAATTAAAGGGGGAAAATGGTGCATTACTTTACATGCACAGACCAAATAAAGATTATTTGGACGGCTTTTCACGCTGTCAGGGATCCCGGTGTCCTACGTTGTAACCCTACGAAAAATAAGGTGCGATGAGGTTCCGACATTGTCTAGTTATCAAGATACCCAAGAGAAAGAGGTATCTTTTAGTTGTACTATGTAGCAGACACCAGGTCTCTCCTTGCAGTCCTACTAAGCAAAGTAATCCTCTCCTACTACTTATAGGCGTACATTTTAAGAGCAGCACGTGATATAAGGTTTAGCTGCCAGGGAACAACTTATGCAGTTGGCATTAAAAATGGAAAAAAGCCAATACGAACGAAAATGAGAATTTTAGGAAAGAGTGGAAAAGAGGGGGAGTCAAGTACCGGAAGAATAATTTTATTGGCCTCACGTCTCAGGTTCAAACCCGGATTTATCATCAGAAACGGCTACATATAAGGATGATGGATTCACGAATGGTGCAGTATTTATAGGATGCAGTTACTATGTCATCCCATACAAATCAGAATCAGTATGGCCAGTCATAGTGCGATTATTGCTTGTTCGCCCCATCTGAGTCGCCAACACTGCAGTCTCCCCACTGCCATTGGTTATTGACATGATAATTACTCAGTTATTTCGCTCACTATGAACAAAAGTCTTGTTGCAGTGAGCATATTACCTTCCTATCCGTCCGCAAGATTTTGGGAAATAGCCATATCACGAGATGGCACACTTGTCAGATAAGGACTTATTGGCCGAAATGGACTCTTCAGTTGACTCCGAGAGGAGGGAGCATAAAAAGAGAACGACAAGACTCAGACAATTATAGTCTCTGCAATGAGATTTTAAATGCACCTTTTTAGTCCTATTGCAGGTAACTCTCAGAAGAAAAAGATAGAAGTTAATCATTTTAAAACTCCTTTACTCTAATTATGCATTGTCGGTTAGCTGCGTTTTTGGAGTCTGAAGATGATAGATTCGGTAGTGGGGCCAGTCTTTTATGGTTAGATTTTCCAGTAAAGTGCTGGGTATCTTCGTTTTAAAGCTCTGTGCGAATGCCATAGTCATGAATTTTAGCCACCAGTGACTAAACTCCTACAGCCATAGAAAATACCCACGGTTCGTGCATGGTTCTGATAGGTCGGTATTTACCGGAGTCGGTGGTAAACACGGGACTCACACAACAAATAAGTTCTCGCAATACGACAGGCCCGATTCTCAGCGATAACATCCCTTCTGTCATTTGCCCGCTTCTCACATCACAACCAACTAGTAAAGTATGACAGTTCGACCGTCATTGCCGACGATGTCTACCGAGTGCTCCACAGCAGGCTGAAAGCAGAGACGGTGGTTTTTGCGCGAGTTAGTTTAAACTTATAGTAAACTTAGGCTGCATCTACCACACTCTGTCATTCTCCTCCTCCCCAACCTGGACCTCGTTTCAAGAGAAAGTCAAGAAGACCGGAGGTGGGAGAGGGTGCAGGTGGCTGACACGATGGGGACCCGCGCATAGGCATACCGCCACAAACTCTGGTCCATAACATACACCGAAAACAATCTTGAAGGAGGAACGATCGCCGGGACAAGAGCTTTATTAGCCTGAAGTTTCGGATTCCTACTCGAATCCATCATCAGAGACAAAGGCAGTTAAGGGTGGTTCATGCACATGGGGCTGCAGTATTTATAGGATGCAGTAGCCATGCTACCGCATACCTATGAGCATTCACGGCTCCCCCCTTCATACGGGATCGATGCACTTGGTGTGTTAATTGTCTAAAGGCCGACATTCGCGTCGTTAAATGATGTAATTTCATCACGTGCGTTGGATGTTGGTGTGATGATTTCTTGACCATCTGACACGCCGACCCAGGTGTTGGGAAGAGTGTTCACCTGTGCGCTCCCCGCGTGGCCAATTACTCCACCTAGGCGAAGTCTCAGCACAAAGTATGGAAGAGGAAGTTTGTTGCGCTTTTTAATGGACTGGGGGCCAGTAAACCATGACTCAAACAGCTCCCGGCTCACGCGGTTGCCACTTATTGTGAGAATTTTGGCCTCATCGAATTTAAATGTAAGGTCGGATCTCGCCAATGAGCCGCAACTTGAGAGTTGGCGTTATTTCTCCGCACCGCTGCAGCGTGTTTGGCCATTCTTGCTCGATGCTGTCTTCCGATTTCTCCGACGTAACTACTTTGTCCGCAATTACACCAGACTCAAAAAACGACACCAGACGTTTATTGCCGTGGCAGTGGGTCTGACGGTTTTATCACCAGACGCCTGATGGTTGCTCCGGTCTGTGTGCAACTCCAACCCTAAATGGTGCGAGAAAGCGGCCTACAGCCTCCGAAACGTTCTTTACATACGGTAGCGCCTGCCAATATTTGGTGTCCTTGCGGTTAGGCCTTTTGTCCCTTTTGCGTATGCACCGGTTGACGAAGTTGCACTGGTAGCCATTGTCATTAAAGACCCGTCGGAGGTATTGTTGTTCGGCAATCTTGTCTTCCGATTCACTGCAGTACGTTTCGATACGCTGATAGAGCCTCCTTACACAACTGCGTCTGTAGCTGATTGGGTGGTTGCTGTTGAAGTGCAGTACGTGCATCATATTTGTCGCTTTCCTGAACACTTTGGTCTTTAGTCCATCACAATCTTTGAGGCATGCGAGGAAATCTAGGAAGGCCAGCTGATTGCCAACAACGTAGCATTAATTCCGCATGTCAGCGCTTTTACAGGGTTCGTTGCACATAGGACATAGAACTGTCGGTCTTCCAGTAAACCTTTGGCTTTTTGAAGATAGTCTGTCGTGTCCAGTACAACCGTGGTGCGCCCCTTGTCTGCCTGAAACGAGGGGCACTAGTAAACTCTATGAAATATTTATCTGTAAATATGAAACAGATTCACATTTAAACATAAATTAGGCCTTTACGATGGTACTTTGTCCGGGATAGTAAATCGAAAATGAAGTAACACGAAAGTGGAGTACTTTTTTACGTTAGCGCGACCGAACGCTCTGGGAGCTTTTTTCGACATCCGTCGAAGGCTGCAATATTTCGACTCTTTCAACCTTTAGTCGGAACAAGGCAGTTTGCCGGTTTCATTGAAATCCCTTCGGTGTGCTTTAAACAGCGGTTTGAGCCTCTTGAGGCCTTCGGGAATTGCCCAACTATCTTACATGTGTCATCTATTCTAGGTCGATCATGCCTTGAACGCAAACTTGAGGGTTAATGTACAAATCTGAAACGTCAATCAGAGATAAATACTGACTGTCATAGTCTTCGGTTGTAATGAATGAAACCTTTTCTTAAATATTGTTATTTTTGCGTGCACAACGTTCAATTTTCATATTCCTGGAAAAAAGTGAAATTTCTTTGTGTTCCGTTCGTGAATCTTGTTGTCGTTGGCAGATTTCATAGTTTTCGAAACCAATTGGGGGGGGAGGAGTGGCGCATTTTACATACCATTTTTATATCTTTAGCAATTGCATTTTAATGCATTATTATCGATACACGTACTTGCATAATTTCATTGTAGGGACAGGACTGATTTTAGCAGTTTATCTAGACTTGCAGCTACCAGTGGACCTCCCACAGGCGGCCATTCCGGTCGCCCGCTGTCACAACTACTGGTTGCTCGTTGCTGTACGACCGAATGTGACGGATCTAGAGCCTGCGCCCCAAGGAAAAACGGAAATACCAGTTTCCCTTCCTTAGTCAGGACGGATCCGTGAACGCCGTTCTCTCGTGACTTTGATTCCTCTCGATCGCAACCAACAGAACCTGAGTCCGTAGATATGGTGGTAGAACGTCTGATCTAAATAAAAACTCGACGCTCAGTCGATGCGATCCAAATCTTTGGGGGCAGCGATCCGACTTATAAGGGTGAATAAGCCATTGTAGCCCACCTTAACTTTGCTGGCAATACTTTCATATTCACTCTTAAAAGCTCTTTACAGATACGGCAGTAGGTAACAATAGGGAGATGGCACCCAAAAAAATCCGCCTGACCAAAGCAGCCTGTATTACGGGACAGGTAGTAATAAGGGTTTTATGGGTGGTAGCTGGTCGAGATGCACGATATCAGCCGACGGGAAGCCCTATTTGAACAGGTGTATGGTCGAAGTTGGCCCGCCCTCCGTTCCGTTATTACAAAATGGGTCGCCAAAGGCAGTATAGTGGTAACGGACGAGTGGAAGGTGTATAATCGTCTTCCCTCAGAGGATTATCCACATTTCTCTGTTAACCACTCAAAGAACTTCAAGGACCCTACCACAGGACGGCACACCAATGCCATTGAGGCATACTGGAGTAGACTGTAAAGGAAACTCCACGAGGGAGGCCCTGTATGTGGGCAAGCTGTGTGGACTCACATAGACGAAGTATAGTATCGTCTTTGGTTTGGCCTCAATGCCGTGTCTTTGACAGATGCCTCGATACTGTTCCTGTCCCATGTTGTAGAGACTTATCCTATTTGAAAGTGATTTTGTTTTGTAATAAACTGCCATAATGCGAATGTATGCCATATATTCGGGTGTACGTGTAGAACGATGGGGAAGGTTGGGTAACAGCGAGCATCGTCCATATAACCTCCTGCGATGTGCGTTCGGCCAGCCCATGTTAGGCCGTCGCGGAAAGTCCAAGTAGTGCGTGAAAGTAGGCCTGCAACCGCTGATATAGCCTGAAGGCGTTTGAGTCCACTGTTGAGGGTATTATTTCTAGGTAACGGATTATTTTGGGTTCCATCTCCCGATTTTTACCCGTCAGTACTCTGGGGTTGGAAAGAAGAACACCGCATCTGTATCAAGAACCTCGTTTGTTCGTCTTTTCGAATTCATACGAAAACCCATTATTAGGGCGAACGCGCATAGAGTACAGTAGCTGCAGGAACGATTGCTGTGCCTTCACACGCCTACTAAAATGAGCAACTGCGACAGTGAAGGCACTTGGGGCAATGTTCACTTTTTTGTTCGCATTCGAATCTTTAGTCGGCGTGTTTTAATCCGCGGTGTTTGAGCGCCGCGATAATATGCCCGTGTTCCTTTGCTCCATTTGCGCACCGTTCTTTTATCCATTAACCTGGTGATTTAGTTACAAGCCTATGTTTACCACCAAGACTCTGATACCTGGGCAATTGCTTACTACGGGGATGTTGTTTTGTATTAAATTCGAGACGCTACGAATAGTCTGGCCACGTTTTCGTCTCCTTCATGTCGAGGGTTCCGTGTGGGACTTAATTAATTCTCACAGCAAATCTCGGTGTTAAAGGCTAGGAAGTACGGCTTTTCAGGAATTAAACTATCGTGCCTTTGAACTGCAAGTATCCTTTCAGTAACTTTGCTGTTTAAAATGAGCTTATTCTAACTCGTCCATCGCAAGGACAGACGTTTGTGCCCAGTATTTGACATCTAGGTGGCCGTTAGTTCTTTAAATCCAGCTGCAAAATTTAAGCAAAAATTGTAATGCCCGAGAGAGAATCCTTTCGCAAATTGCGCCTTGCACTTGCCTTTTTCAGTCCATGTGTGTGAAGGAGTCCATAACCTAGTCAAAAGTAAGAAGGGCAAAAAATCGTGGGTAGCGTAAACCTTTGGATCAAAGGCGCACTTTCTCCTTGTATGTGCTTTTGCTAACCTATGAACAAGAAAACTCATTCGCCATCATCAGTCAATCATGACCCAGCCCCGCGCCAGGGAGGCTCCAGATTTGTTGCGCGTGTTCCATAGCTGGTATATTTTTGAGCAACTGGTGTGTTTCCCTTTGACCCTAGAGCCACCGTCTCATGCATCCTTGATCATATTAGGGCGAGCATTTTGCAGTGCTGGATGTTTTACTACAAGAGAAATCGGTCAGTCTATTGATGAGGGTTCATTCCCAATTTACACGTTCGCATCTGGATACGTCAGTGTTTACGCATGCAGTCATTTGGGTTCTTCTATGCACACGCGAACGAGTTAAGATCTTCTGTACGCCTGGTCTGGTATGGGTACCTCCCAGCTGATGGTGATAGTTACTTCTTTGTACTTGTTTTGGTTAATGCCAATACTACACTGACCGGTTGCATGTTCCACGGTATAGGTAGTGAATATTCATGAATACACGCCGAAATACACTTCAGACAACTTCCCGACCGACCCATGAGAAAGGTCCTAAATCCTAAGGTGATGGTGGAGGTGATGGCAAAGTTTCCTCTATGGCAATACCGCTTCGGCCATCACACAGTTAGCCGATTTGTCAGCCAAACCTAAATGTACTACTGCCGCATACTCCGCGACTGTTTTTTTTTAGATACGAGAGCCTGCTTGTCTCGCAACAAGTTTTCGGTTAAGGCCATTCCACTGTCCGCCACCTATGGACACGACGGGTAGCCAGTAGTTAGCTTAACAGGAAGGTTCCACACCCCATGAAGTTCCTCTGGTTCCAGCAAAGAAGCCAGAAATAACTGCTCTGCAGGAACTCCCCACTTTCGGACTTGTGGATTCTACAAATTTACTAGATTTTGGTGACTGCCCCCTAAACATAGTAGTAATATCTTCCTACTTCGCATAATCCCCTGGCCGTAGTACTCATCGATAATGCCCTTCAGTATAAAAACAAAATTTTTTGTTATAATGTCACCTGCAAAGCGGCAATCGAAGTCTGTTTTGTAAAAGGCAGAATAAAATGCAGCATTAGTAACTGTTTATTACCAGAAGCATATTTTGGAGCAAATTGTCTTAGACTGCCCGGCGATCTACTGCGAAAAACGGTGTCTTAGTGATATTTGAACGCAGGTTTAACGTACTTCTAAGCTTTAAAGACAGATGGAATCTTTCTACAGAGTCGTCAGTCAACGAACCACGAAAGACCTACCATGCCTCGCGAAATCTGGTGACTTAACTCTAGCTTTCTCAGTAAAAGTTGAAGAGAGCAAACATTTTGCGGTCCAAGCATATCAGTTGGTTTTCGCTGTGAAATCACACAAATCAGCCTGGCATGTTAACTCCTTGCCAATCTCGGGAATGACATCGAAAATCCCGAATTTTTTCATTATATGTTTTGTAAAGAGGGTGTCATCCTTGATTCAAGCATTTATCACGACTTATAGCACCTCGGCAGACCTTTAGGACCGAACCGACATTCCCCTTACGTTCACTGCGGAACGTTTTTGCGTTGAAACGGACACTTGGTGACTTATCCTCCAGAAACCAAATTTTTTCCTCCTTAACTACGAACTATATCCACGCGTCCTTCAATAACGTTCTTATGATGACTGCTTACTATAAAGATCTACGAACTTGCACTTTTCGTTTGTCCAAGAACATGAGGTTTTAGGAATGTTCCATTCAAAATCCGGATTATCTCAAATGAGAGTGCAGATTCTCTCCTTTCTACCGATCCACCTGGTCATTAGACCTGATAACTAGTTACTTCCTTCTTCTGACGGCGTCTCGGTTGTCGAATGTGTGCCTCAACTGGTGACGTGATTAGACGATGATTAGTGCAACACGAAGACCAGAGCAGGGCATGGGACGCGTTAACCGGGCTGAGCGTAGTCCGCGCATCTTGTAACAAATGCCACACATGAGGTGCTGTGGTGGCACGCCTAGGTGTGGGCACACGCCTCGCCAGTAACTTACGCCTAATCCCATCATCAGACGGACGGTCGGCTCAGACAGCGGACTGGCACCTGGAGCGGAATAGGGAGGCATGTCGTATCTGAGACCCCCCCTCCCCCCCCCCCCCCCGGCACTCAGCGGATATTCCTCAGTACAATCTGACCCGCTGACTACATCACGACGCGCTAAAAGTCGTGGTTTGGAAGGCTGTCAAATAACGAGATAATTTGGTCTTTTCAGGACGGAGAGACAGGCTGCAATGGCTCTCTTCTAGCATGGGCTCTATGGCAATCCCACTCGACTGGACCCATAGCAGTTCTATGAAAACCTGGTACCTATCTGTGGGACAAGATAGCGCGTGAACCAGGGAGACGGGCCGTTTAGCTTTGTCAATCACTGCGCCCGATATCGCCTCCGGTCTTCCTGACCCTGTCTTGACACCATGCTCAGGGGGGCGAGGGAGGAGAGAATGTGGCAGGTGCTACCCTAGTTTACTGTCCCTATAAACCCATTTATGAGCCATTGGCTGTCCCCGGGCCCACAGTGCTGCGGAGCACAGGGTGGACATAGTCGTTAGCGACGGTCGAAATGACTATCAATGCAACGTCCACACCGCCTATTTCCACTTTCGGTAGCAAGTTGCGTTAGCCTCCCGCTCATCTAATAGTTTGCCCGTCTTGATGATTGCTGTGCCGGGCTATCTGGGCACTGACCACTTGTACATTCATTAAATTATAATGAAGAAGACTTAAGTGGCATCGGTTCCGCCCTCTTTTCCCACTCAGGACTTGTTCTTAGCAATGTACGACTGACCATAAACGTTTCCCCTGTCTTACTCGAGACTGCAAAGCAGTCGAAGAAAAAGTGTCTGGTGTTTTTAGAAAAGGACAGTAAGAACTCCGGCAGCAGCTAGGCTTCTTCAGGCCAAAAGCTCCGACACGCACAAACTTTGGGGCATTGCGACCTATTAGGTGATCTCCAGTTTGCGACTTCTGTGGTTCGAGTTAGGAGATGGAATAGCCTGAGAATCCAATCAGGGCAGCATGAACTCATTCGACACCTATCCACCCCGACAAGGCTGACCGATGGGCATGCACAAGTGAAAGTTCGATTTTGCGTCGTCACCTGTTGGACATGTGGGCTGCATTCACTTACGCACAACAGCGCGGGGTCGGTGGCCTGACTGGTGGAGGAAATAGGTGCGGCACAGCTGCGGTCTTCGTCTCCACCAGCCGTTCTCGGTCCTGTGCTGAACCAGACTTTTCCGGACAGCCGCCGTTACACAGCCACCCTACGCTTGATCACGCGCTCATGCACGCGCAAATTTGCGCGAATACAAAACGCGCCAGCATCTGCTCCAAATGTGCTTGTCTTTCCAACGCGAAAATTGGCCTCCGCCACACCTCATTGAGTCACGTGGTGTTTACGTGTGCGTCCGTGCGTGCGTGCATGCGTACGTGTGTGCGTGTGTGAATGCATGGCGCAGGCAACCGTGGCATCGGCAGCAGCAGTCACCGTTCGCGCGCGCGCGCCTCATGAGCATGTCGGTTAGGGCGTGCATCGGGCGTTCGCAAACAGCCAAACGAGTGTGTCCGCTCGCTATCGCTGTCGTTCGCCTTCCGTCCTACCTATTGAGGATACGCACATTAGGGGCGCGTGAGTTTCATTCGGGATGGTCACTGAGTTGTCCTTTCAGGCCCCTCATTTACATTTCGTTCCTCATGGCTATGTTACGTATTTCTCGATGGCTTTCAGATATAACATTTCGAATTCGCCCAGATGTGTTAGTCGAGCCGAGATTTGAGACTCTGAGTAATGCTAGTGTAGATGGCCAGCAGTAGATGGTATGATAGTAGTATAAAGGCTTCACGGTCAAGTAGTCTCACGAAGATTGCTGTAGTTCTCCTTGATTTCATCTCAGCAAGACGACGAAGATACTTTTTTGGTAAGTTCTGAGAGCAGATTATAGGTTGATAGACGATGTGACCCAAATGGTGCTTGGAAGTACATGTGTTGCTTCGTAATCTAACTTTTCCTCACACTTCTCTCGCACCTAATGCTAACGTAAGGTTGTTTATTAACGAAATATAAGTAATTTACATCAGCTTAAAAACTGTATTGTGTTGCCGGGTAAATTAATTAATCAACGACTTGGGGAGCTTTCGTGAATTTTGGACCAGCTTAGGCAATTTTGCATTCGGTAGGTCTGTGGGGCTGTCTAAAAATGGTGACATCTTTGATGGGGCCCCTCATCCAGCTCCCTCCCTCACTGCCTCTCTGTCTCATTTCCTCTATCTCTTTCGCCTGAAAATCTCCTACAGTCGAAATCTACGCTTTCAGCAAATTTATACGCGGAAGGAAATGCCTTAGAGGTTGCGTATAAATGATGAATATCGTTTCCAACTTCCAGACCGTTGTCGTTGGTCATTCATTAACCACCGTGAGTTGCCCTTAAAATGAAACAGTTTTCAATGGTAGGTTTATGGATGGCTGATTGGATTGTGCGACATAATCGTTCGAGTGACCGTATTGTGGGGCAAGCACCTTTCATGAAAGCCTTCCGACACAACCCCTTCTCTTCTAGCACCGCTGTCTAAAAGTTTTATCTCTTGCCATAAGCCTTTTCCAGGGTTCTTCCATGTTGTTCTGCTTTTGATAGGATTTGCGCCACCTTGGTTCCTCCTGCGTTAGTTCTCTAGCATGGACTAGCCGTTTTCGCCTTCAGAACGCCGTTTCTCGATTCCTCGAGCTGTAAATAACAAGCGGGTCCCTTCCGTTTCGATCTTTTACTTATCTTGAGATGTAATCTACAATCTTATATCCAATATTTACACACGAGCAAAAATCTTTACATATTCGACCTGATGTATATAATTCTCTTGGGCCAGGTAGATGAAAGTCTGGTCTGTCACTCGCATAAGAGGCAAATTTCGTCAGATCATTATTCGGATATTTCCCTCCCGCTTATCTATATCACCGTAACCTGCCACTATCTGCTCAAATAGTTTAAGGAATGAATACGGTCACAGTGATAGGCTTAGGAACACATTTCGAGAAAGATTTTGGAGACAGCTGCCAGATAGACGCAAACAAGAACTTCCTAGCACTTTCGCCTTGTTTTCCGCGTTTTCTAGGCGGCTCGTATATTTTATCCTGAAGAAGAGGCTTTGACTTAGAAACAGTAATGCTCTTGGGATACATTGAAGGTTCGTCAAGCTTAGGAAGGTCTGTTTGAGGAAGGTGCGGTATGGCGACCGCACCGAACTATATGCTGGAATGGTAGAATGTGGTGAATATGCTATGTTGCGCTTTTATTCCTGAATTTTGACCATTATCCCATTAGTGCAAACATATAGGAGACATGCTATCCCATACTATCGTGCAGTCCAATCCCAAGGTATTTTAGTCAGGCCAGAATGCTGGATTTTGAATGAGCTCTTTTTCACCGTCGGCAAAAACTATAGTTCGTAAAGAATGGCTGCTTATTTAGTATGCATTTTCCTCACTGATTTTCGATGCCACTATAAATTGAACTATATTTTACGAAAAACGCGCAAAAAATATTCCTTTTTGTGTTCTCATTTAACTGCAACTTGTGTCTCCTTCAAACCTCCTGCTTGAAGAGATAGAGGGCTGTTTTTAAAAAAAGATTTAATTATGAGCTTTTTAAAACCGTAAGATGCTCCTTTATACAACATCACACCGGCACGTTTATTAATGCTTCTTATAATTCGTAGAATCTGGTCCACATGCGCTGCACAATTTTAAGAGTCCTCTATGACGCCTTTCTAACAGCCTAGAGAAATGTGTGATATTCCTTTGACATAATGTATTCGGCGCGTAGTTTCGGAAGCCTGGATATAAGTGTAACGACAGGTGTGGCAAAGAATTATTCGGGAGTGGAAAAGGTTTTAAAAAGCGGACGATACTCTTTAGTCGAGTAGAAGAATGGAAAAGACATAATCTGCTACCTGGTGAGTACAAATGTGCACGATTCCCGCAGAATATAACTGAATTTTTAAGGGAATGGAAAATCGATGGGAAAATGCATACCACTGAAGTAGTCATTTTTTACACACCGTTGCTTTTGCAAACGGCTGAAAATAGCTCTTTCAAAAATCGACATTTTGACGTGAGCGAAATATCTTAGGACTGTGCTTCACGATTACCAATATTACAACCCTATTTAAGTAATCTTTTCAAATCGGAAATTTCAGAATTTCGGTCAGAATTTGATGAGGTAGCACATCTGCTTCACCCTTACTACCCTGGCGACAACTAAATTTATAAAGCAAGTCCTTGGTTCATTTAATCGAGACAATGAAATTCGGTTTTCCTCCGAATGTTCACTTATGCGAGCAGTGACCTTGTTTGGCCTGGATTCATCCTAAATTCCCCCGCCTGATTTTTTGATATAGTAATTTATCTTCAACGATCGCGACTTTCTTTAATCAACTTCTCTGTAAGGCAGCATTCAACGTTATGCAGGTATTTTGTTGCTTGGCTACGTTAAGTCGGAAGAGTTCATGGAAGGTTCTTTTAGCTGCCGTATGGCTCTTCGTCACTTTTGTCCTGGGGTTGAAAACAGTATTCATTGTTCTACTCTTGTATTTTGACATGTGGCATATCCAAGTGAGTGTTGTTTTTCATGGAGTTTCCAGTTTGTCGTCGTGTAAAGATTGTCTGTCCTTCCCCTCCTCCCCCACCTCCCGAACCTTTGGGGTACGGTATAGTTCAAATGAAGACACACAGTATCGCAGCATCCAAAATTTGTTTTATTAGCTCATTGAGAATCTTGGCTCGGGAAAAATAACTATCAGCCGAATGTCAGCGTACATCAGCATTCGCGTATGCAAAAAAGGTGACATCTACTTAATACGGTTGAAAAATACACCCTATTTTTGGTTCAGCGCTACCTCGTATTATTTGCGTTTGCATCGAGGGCAACCGCATATACAGAATCCTCCCGGAGTTCAAGTAGTTGACTCTGATCATTTTTTAAAATTGATTCCTGGTTAGCTTCATTGTACAGGATGGTTGGCATGGTGTCTCTGTCGAAAATTCAGTTGAACTACAGGTGGTGGAAGGACGAAAAGTGGGATCGGGTCCAGAAAAAATGTCAAATGAGCTCCCAGGACAATACTTCAAAGGAAGCCAGTCATAGTATAATTACATCCTTTGGAGCCGGTACTCTATGGAGCTCATGGAAGAAGGGAGATGTGATGGGGTGCAGCTCCAGAATCAACGGCCTGAAAAAGCAAAGACGAAGTAACGTACTGGGTGTGGCTCTGTTATGAATAACAACATTTTTAGAACTAATGTAAGTCAGCTGTGGGTCAACAGACAAGTAGCAAAGCTTGAGGGACAGGCCGCCAGAAGTGAGATTTCAATTCACTCAAGACCCATCCGACCATACGCGACTTCGACGGCAACATTGGTTCTACGGAGACCGTTTTTTGGTGGAGCGTCGTTGTTTTCAGAATCAATTTGCATTTAGGGAGACCTTCCTCTGATGTAGATGCATCATCAGTGTCATTATCAGGACAATCACACCACAATGAAGTAAGTAACGTGGTTTACCAGGGTTAATTAAGATATGATTGAATGGCTAATACTACGTCGATTATCAGTAACCTGACAACACAAACTCGGCCAGTCGATGGGAGTGAGACCGCGCAACAATGAACTGAAGGAATACCAAGAAGTGCTATCGGAGAATGCAGACACTTAGGTCCCCATTGTTCGTGGCTCTTATACATTATGAAGTACACACCGGGGCTGAACGCTATACGAAGCAACCCAAGGTCAATAAATACCTCGTTATCATGTCCCGGTTAAAAAGACTTTTCTCCAGCTCGATGGGCAGGGTAGATTATATTTAGAAGGCAAAGAAATTACAGAAGAGCCCCGTTTTCCTTTTTTAGACAAATCCTATTTCTTATGACCTCTGATATGTAAAATAAGTGCGCCGTTAGCGAAAAGAGGAACTCAACGATAATACTGCGAAACCAGACTGAAAGTGGCGAAAGCCTAAAAAGTTGCCGTGACCTGACTCTACGGTCAGGCCCTTACAAAGGAAGATGTTCACCGTGTACCCCATTGCCTGTTGGGGACAGGGGTGGTGACTTGCGCGCGGACTTGCGCATCATCCGCCGCACTCATTCAGGACGAGGTCAGGAGAACCAGACTGGGGATCGGCGCAGTGGTTAACAAAGTTAAACAACCCAGTCGCGTGTACCACACACGACCCTCTCCAGCAATACTGTATCAGGTCTTCACTGAGTCTAGGGAGGTGCTCTAGTCCCAACTGAGTCGGAGTGCCATAGAGGCCAGGTCAAGAAGGAACGATTGCAACCTGACCCCCCGTCCTGAGAGAGTAGCCGACCTATCCTGTCATTTGGCAGCCTTCCAAGCCACGGCTTTTAGAGTACTATGAGCACCAAATACTACTAAATAAACCCAAATCATCGAGATTGTATAAAACGAATTTTGTCGAAAAGCAACAAATCGAGTTGTGATTGTAAAACAACTGCCACCTAAAATATACAACAGCCTTTGTTCATCTATTATTCTTATCTGATGCTGTCTCCAATGCCGGACTCAAGTGTGGGTCCGGGACACCAGGTCGGTAAAGTGCTCCTTCCCCTAAGCTTAAAGTTCTAGTATGACGAAACAGTATATTGCCTCCAATGAACCCGAATCCTTCAACTCCTGAGCTTCTTTGAAGAAGTCTGGGTGGTGACATGCGCGCAGACTGTAGCTTCCTTTCTACGTCGAGAAGCTGTTACATCTGAAACCAACGATTGCATCCCGCAAATGACACCCCTGCTGAAGCAGGTCACGACTATCCTTTTCGACGTTTATCCTGGAGAGCAGTTCAGAGGCATTCGAACATTCACACAAAGTTCGTTTCCTCCTAATGTAAGACGTTGTCAAGAGAATTTGATCAGTCAGTTTGGATAGTAACCAACAAGAAAACTAATTTGAATTTTGGCCGAGATCTTTAAACTGGGAGCGGTGGTAATCTCACGCAGTTTGACGGCCTCAAATTCAGCTGCGAGAGGTCTTCGCCTACATGTATAGCTATGGGCAAGATGTGCAAAGTAGTGCGAGGTCACCAAACATGGTACGGCGACCAGTCGATTAAATTTGTCCTGGGGATGATGAGTGCAAGGGGGGGTGGGGAGGGATAACTCGCAACGGCATGCTACCAGGACAGATATGAATCACGTGACCAAACTGCCTTCACTGCCACAGTTTGCGCATTTGGCTGCGCCCACAGAGCGGCATAAGTGACTGGTGGTCCTCGCGCGTTAGCTTTGATTCGAAAATATGGTCAGTGCCCACTAAGTGCCTTAACTGCTCGGTGCCTTGATTTCCACTCTCAATACACATTTGACTGCCGTTCGACCAACCTGTAGTCAAATGCACAGGTATTTATGATTGGCTGATCAGCCGTACCTAGTAGGTTATTTGACCTCCTTGTCTCCTTTGTGACATAATTCAGTTGACTGGATAGGCTCCTGCTCCTAGTGAGGCGCTGAGGGCCGTGTGGGAAGGAAAGAACTGCCTTAGTTCTCATAATTTGTACGTCGTTCTGGACGAGCACCGTTTCTAGTGGCCAAGTCTATATACTCAGGGAAGCTGGTCACAAGACTCTGTTGTTAGGGCTCAAACCGCGGTCTCATGGGCGAAACCCGGGAACCCTACCTACTAACTTACCACGGAGAGGCACCAGTAGCACATCTGAGTGCCACTTTAATTGCTGATTACTTTTCTGGCACTGCTCAAGGACATCAGGAGGCGGAGTATTTCGAAGTTAGCTAATAACTGCACAAGGGAAACTCAAGGCCCAGAAAAAATCTGTTGCCATGGCATTAACTACATAACCTGTGAGATAAATGATCGTCGTTTGGAAATGCCTTTTTTCAGTTGTTGTAATGTAGTCTGACAGTACCGAGTTGTGAATGCAAAACAACAGCCAATTAAAAGATACAGCAACTTTTGTGCATATATTATTATTATCTGATGCTGTCTTCAATGACTGGTTCAAGTGTGGATCGGGGACAGCAGGCCACGGCATTAACTGTACAGCCTGTGAGATTGCCGATCATAGCTGTGAAATGCCTTCTTTTCAATTGCTGTACTGTAGTCTGACACGCGAAGGCATCCAAAGCAGACGAGACCCTCATTATACTCTCTATTATAAATGATCGCGACTTTCTGTTTCTAGCATAATGTAAACGCACTTTATGCTTTTTGGCAAACGAAAGGCGTGTCAAAAAGACTGTAGTAACCTCCTCAAGTTTTTTTGCCAACACTGGACAAGTAACTGTGGCCGGAGGTGTGAGAAGACTTAGCATGTCGGCTGAGAGTGGTAAGTTAGTCATACAGATGCTTTCGCGACGTAATCTCCGTTTTGTCAAGGTTGCCACTAGTCGTGCAACAGCGCATGTCCTTGAAAAGATGATTATGCTAGAAGTATGTCCTCAGATGTAATCATGTTCTAAGGCATTCTGTTTTTGTCAGTAAAAATTCGCCCGGCCACATACGAAGCGTCAATTAGGGAAGGCCACAGTTCGGCTTACAGGTAATCATTGAAGAACGGTCTTCCAGTCGCAGATGCCTTTCAGTGATACCAGCCACTCCAGATGACAGCGAATAAACCCCCGAAACAACCACCGTCTCAATACACACCGCCGACATTTGATTTTATCCTTTTTGGCCTTATGTTTTGAAATATGACCGTCACTAAAGAAATCCACCTATTGGAGTGTGCCCATTCTACGTTGAGATGCATGCGAGTTCCCATTTATTGCCAATGCTATCGGAAAGTTGACTTAACTTTCTAATATGAACACGCCCAACCCTAATTTCCTTTAGCTTAATTGAAAAAGATTAAAGGTGTGCTATTTGACAGCGCGGAACACCTTTCTGAGGCTGCCTAAAATGTCTTCCAGAGCATTAGTATACGATACTGTAACAGGTGCCCTACACTTTTTAGGAAGGTTATAAGACATTTCAAACATATTCCAATATTGGCGGGTCTGTCGTAAAAACAATAGACCAATCAACGCAATTTCTGTCAAAAAAGCATGCGTTGGAAGTGTCAAAAAGTAGATAGATGGAACTCAAAAACATGATCTTATTGGACATTGTTGGCGGTGAAGGAGTTTGAACATTCAAGTAATGCATTAATACAAGATTTGATGACCCAGGAAACAAAGGTCAAACTGGAAGATTTACCGACCCGTCTTTGCTGACTATTTCCAGATGGTAGCAAAATGAGTGGCCGAGGCATTATTAAAGTGAAAACCAGCATTTGTATATATGTATGCATTTGAAGGATTACTGGCCTATGATGACCGTATTGGCTTACAGTAAATTTTCGCGTATTCCAGTCAGTATCAAATTGCAAATACTCATACTTATGCTTTAGTCAAATATAACGCAACTAAAATTGGTGTTGCTGATCGTTTTGAATCATTTGAGAAGGACATTTAATCACGAAACTTTTACAATGCTGGCTGTAAGTGATCATGTTGCAAAGGACGATTTTTGTCAAAAATCAAGCAGTTGACTCTATTCCGTACTTCATATCATCAGCAACACGACAGCTTCACAGTCAGATTCTCTGGCGCAGTCAGCAAGGCAAATCAGGAAAAATCGTGGACCTAAGCCAGAACCCTGCGGGTTCTTACCCGGAGGTTTCGCCCATTCAGTTGTAGAATTTTAAAAATAACCCTTTGTACTAGAGAGCACAGGTAGCTTTCGATCCATTTGATCATTCAGCTTCGAATTCCTATCTCCCAAATCTTTTGTTAGAGAAGTCACTATGGTGCGCTATTGAAGGCCATATCAATGTTAAAGATTACAGCATCTGTTGGATTGTCCCTGTCTGTGGCCTTCATTCATTTCTCAGACGAGTAAAGAATACTCGTGAGGCAAGAACGTCTTCGAAGAAAGCCATGCAGGGCGTCGCACAGTAGGTTGTTTTCTTCCAGATAATGCAGTAGACGTTCTTTTACAATGCGCTCCATTATTTTTGCATAAGATGAATATCAAACTGACTGGACGGTAATTTCCAGCGTCCATCCATGACTCACCCTTATAAATCGAGGTGCTAAGTGCACTGTTCCATTCTTCAGAGAATTCGCTTTCTTCGAAAAACTTCTGAAATATAATTGATAGTGGTTGCGCACAGTTGATTGGCAAGTCGCCGAAGTGCGAGATAGATATTCTGCCAGGACCAGGCGACTGGGCAGGTTTCAGACAGAGCAGTTCCACTCTTACTAGTGCCGATGAAAAGTGAAGTCCCCTCGTTGAAGAAGGCGAAATAGGGATTTGATGGTGGGCGTACTTAACATACTTCGCAATTATGCTTGCTAGACATCGCCATTGAGACGCGCAAACGTTCTTGGCTATTGTAGGGTAGGAAAGTGTAAATTGTTGAATTTTTGGCAATTTTTAACACGTGGTGATTCTACCTACTACGCCGCCGAAAACCCCAAACGTGTGGAATAATTTGGAGACAGATACTTGAGATGAGCCAACATCTCAGTTGGGAGTTCAGTGTGAGGAGTAAAACTTGCCGCAAATGGAACGCACTTTTTATACTGGAAGTCTGTAAGTTTGAAAGCTGATCGATCGGAAAATTTTTGACAAAAAGACTGGAAGAAATTTTTCGAATATTGAGACTATAAAGCTTTACTCGAGCCCCGGAGTCAAAGGGTTCATGGAGTACGACAAAAATAATGAATTTGGCTTTTTGAGGGACCCTTGCAGAATCAGCGGATACAATCCGATTGAAAGTTCGACCGCCGCTAGCGATGGTATCCATATTATTCATTTGTGGGTTACTTACAGACTGGTGCGGGGGCTGTCTGACAGGACCCGTTGCACATGCCTGAGTCCTCACAGGTATACCTGAACAGAAAACATATATATCATAGTGATATAAAGCCAACGAAGACGCAACAGATACATAACCATCTTTAGTTTTATCTATTTCGTCCAACCAGCCTACCGGCTTCACCCAATCCCGTCTCTGCATGGCATAAAGTTCAGACTACAAAAGGCCAAATAGTCGAATCTTCACTTTACTATCGCCAACTCGCCATCAGACATCAATGAAAATATGCACACCAGCATGGTGTTTGAGTTTATTTTAGAATGTTTCATTCTAGTGCTTATTCCGACTATTTGCCCACGATCTTGCTCTCATTCGCGATTGTTGATTTAACAGCGGATGATTTGATCAATAAAATGTGAGGATGATCCGATCTTATTTCGCAGCCATACAGTAGACAAGCCCCAGCCTAACCCCAACCCCTCACCCTAACCCTGACCCCAACCCCTAAACTTAACCTCTAACCCTAACTCCCAACCCCTAGCCCCTAATCCTTACCCCTAAAAGGTACGGCTACGAAATAGGATCTTGCTGTAAGGACAAGTTCTAACCACCCTGGCCAGTTTACTCTACACATTAGTCAGGTATGAAGATGTTAATATCGGTCTGCGCGTGCATGATCACGACCGACAAGACGCTGGTGTGTGGCACAGTTATTAAAAATTCGGAGTGGTTAATATTTAGGAGCCTGAGCCAGGCACAAATCTCAAATGTCCCAGTGCGGGTTTGTACTACTCCTGGCCGATACCGACATGAAGTGTGCAACTCCAACCCCAAGTGATTCTCCTTACTGAACTACAAGCAAAAGCTTTGCAATTTAATTATTTTCCCTTATATCTGTACCCTCTAAATGGAGTTTTCAGGGCTTCTGTCGTTTACTCCAAATATACTGACTGATACTGACTGACTGAAGAAGGCCGCCAACGGCTTCCGAAACGTCCTTGCCATACGGAAGCGCTCGCCAAAATTCGGGGTCTGTGTGATTTGGCTTTTCGTCCCGTTTGTGCGGGTAGCCATCGGTTCTGAACACCCGTTGAAGGTATTGTAGTTCGGCAATCTTGTCTTCCCCCTCACAGCGGTACGTTTCAACACACCAATAGAGCGTCCTTACACACTTGTGGTTGTGACCGATAGGGTGATTGTTGGTGAAGTTCAGTGCTTGCGTCATATCTGTCGCCTTCCTGAACAGTCTGGTCTCTAGACCACCACAGTCACTGCGGCATACGAGGACTCTGGATATCAGCAATTAATCCTAAACAAAATCGTTGGCAACTAAATTCACATTAGCTTGGAGGTTGCAGTTTCCGAAATTTCCAAGTAAATCGAGAAGAAATCCCAGAAACTGCCGTCGTCAAAAGATAGGGCGAAACCGCACTCTGCATGCTGTTGCTGTTTTGTTGGCAGTCTTAGCTGACATTTGGCCATTGATCATCCATTTGGTTGGATTCCGCGCGACGTATCGGCTAAGTAGCAATCGGATGTCTGGGGGAAGCAGGGAACTACCGAACTTCACAGTGTCTGCGTTTGCATCGGCAGCCAGCGCGGTCCTATTGCTTGTGTTAAAATGTCTTCGCGTTCGTATAATGTCTGCCCTGAACTCCTCCACATCGTTGGCTGATGTGCCTCCACAGAGCGGGCCACGCCGCAGGGAAAGTCACGCAACGACTGATGGAAGCGGCCTTTTTTGCATTAGGCTCACAGTGTGGCCCTGGTCCCTTACGCGCACCGTGGCCAATTATTTGGGTCTCCTTTCAGGCAAACGTGTTTCGTGCTTTGGCTCACTGTATGCTATCAATAACATGACTCTTTTTTGCACCGGCCTGATACGATTTGTCATACTTATCTGTTGTAGTGCAGTCCTCACGGTGAGAGCTACATGGGACCAGAAAGAGAGCGTTCAGGGTTTTGCCTTGTGGGAGGTGGTCTTTGGTCGCAGGTCGGTGGGCAACCCCAACCCCCAGAAGCCGGAGGAGATGGAAGACGGCTCCGGACGCATTGCTAATGCATGACAGCGTCCACCCAGGTGGTGTAATAATGCGTCCATTAAACACATCATACCTTTTGAGGTGAAGAAGAAAGAAAAGCATTTATGACGGAAATGTGTTAGGGTTCGAAGTTTTACGAGCAGTTAATATACTTTGTTTTGAATAAACCCATACTTACCTATATACACTTGACGGGTATGTTGTACACTGCTATACTTCAATACGCAATAAACCCTCTTGTCCCAAAGAACCCACCTCTTTTCAATTTATATCGCTTCGGATGCCTACCTTTCAATATATATATATATATATATATATATATATATATATGTTGAAGGCAGAGGCGTTCTTTGGGAAAAGGTACTTTATTGCGTGAATTTTCGACGCCGGTTCCCCAGGTCGTCGTCAGACGCAGACTGAAAGTAAATGTGCCGAA
>CACRXP010000932.1:161258-175089 GCA_902702965.1 Spirometra erinaceieuropaei | reverse complement strand
CTGTTTTCGGCACATTTACTTTCAGTCTGCGTCTGACGACGACCTGGGGAACCGGCGTCGAAAATTCACGCAATAAAGTACCTTTTCCCAAAGAACGCCTCTGCCTTCAACTTATATTTTTTGGGATGCCTACCTTCCAATATATATATATATATATATATATATATATATATGACAGTGGGCGCTCGCCGATCAGGTTACGGAACATGCTCGTTCCGTTGCGCCTTGAATGGCCATTCCGGTCTCCCTTGTATTTGTCGGTATCATCTCCTCTGTGTCTACTATATATATATATATATATATATATATATATATATTGGTGGGGAGACTCCTATGCGAATGAATATTGGTGGTTGCGGTCGCTAGGGCTTAAACCCGTGACCGGAGCGCATAGTGTTGTTTTAGTGGTAAAATGGACCCGAATTAAAAACTTTAATCTGGAATCGGAGCATAGGCGGCTGATGATATCAAGTACGTCAAAACGGCCTTTTCAACCTCTGTTCCTCTGTCGATGCTGTTTCTGGATTAAAATTAATGGCAACGGTATAGAGAAGGACCCCACTTAACTGTCAGTAGACTGGATCGTGTCGTATGGGGTTTTATCTTGGCATATGTTTGCAGGCTGTTGCAGAAAGTACACTGCCAACAACCATTACTTCACATGACATTCTACCTTAACTCAAAATCCGTCACTTTGTGAAATTTGCTTTTTGTTCATTCTTTGGTTGCTATTCTCATTTATGTTGTCGTGCAACGACATAGGACAAGACTTCCGGCATAAATCCGGGCAATTTCTGTGTGTCAGCTTGCTGTCTAGCGTGCTGTCTCACCCATAAACCCCCTTTACCATAAATCACGTATGGCACGACCCACAGTCTACTAAAAGTTAAGTAGGGCCCTCCTCTATTCCGTTGCCAAATTAGAATTCGGTGATTTCAAATAAATTAGAGTAAACTCTTCACTTAAAAATCACATGGCTTATGGTAAGGAAAAGCGCAATGAAAAAGAATTACCCTCGATAGCACTAACTTCAGCAGAGTTCTCCTCCTCAAAAGGCAAGTTCTACCTTCGTGGACGAATTGCTTAGGAATCTGTCAGTGCTTCCATTTTTGGAAGTAGTCCTTTTAGATAGGTCTCTCTGTCTATGTGTATGTATGTGTATAGGGAAAACGCCGATGAATATCGAGCCTATGGAAGTTTTGCAGTGTTTTCGAATTCAACATCTCTGTAGGAATTATTACACTTGAATAAGAAGCTCGCAAAGACTGAAGACATAAAGTCACCTTAGTTGAAACGATAATGTGGCTGGAAAACCACGTTAATGGGTCCCACTAGTTTCATCGCAAAGTATCTGTTATTCATATTTCAGTACAGGGATTGGACCTCTGAGGGCGAGCATGTATGGCACCACAGTAAGTGAGCGTCAACCATCTTTCTTCGCTAATCAGGTAAAAAACCCAACAGTAGATAAGCTGCTCTCAGGCGTACGCTGCACAGCCTACAAACTGTGGCTGGTTAGCGCTCATGAGGGCGGACAAAATGCATCTTTTATTCATAACTGCATGGTACGCAATTGGGTTCGCTCCACGACTATTTTTTGGTTTCATGACAATTCATCAGGCGAGTTTCGGGATTGCATGTGCGGTTGCATGAGACCATAAGCTGTAGGCACCACGCGCATAAGTTTATGATAATCGTCTGTAGTTGTTCAGTTCTGGCAGAGGAAATGAAGGACTGGCTGTTGTTTGGGACGTCTACTTGCATCTAGCCTGGGACTTCGTCTCGTTAGCCTGTCCCCACTGGTCAGAGGATTCGAAAACACTGCCCTGTCTGGCTTCATCAAAACACGACTGGGCAACCTCGAGCGCTGCCTTGATTCACTTCTTGATAATGGCCTCGCAGGGTACATGCAAAGGCTTGTCGAGTTTGCATGCGGAGTGACGGAAAATCTGTCTAAGATTCTGGTTCAAAGTATATTTTCAGTCCCAGAGGCGGACGACACATGGGGAAATGATAAGATGCCCACAAGCCTTACCGTGGGAATTTGATTAAGTTGTGAGGCAGTGACTCCATTAATTAAAGCCACTCCAAGTTTGAACAGAGCCCAACATTTCTAAAAGTTGAGTGCAGATTGTATCGTAGTCTGGAGTCAGCGACACCCTCACCAGATCTATTCCGACGTACATTTGGGAAGCTTGATCGCTAACGATCATGGAGTCCTGACTACTGGAGGACTCCAACAACTCCTTTCGAAACCAAAGCTGTTACTTAATTGGGCTCCTACGCACTCTCAATATCGACTGGGTACTCTTCTTTTCCGAGTATACTCTTCTGACGAGGTGTCGGACCAATTGACCTCGTCCATTTATCTTGACTGTCCTGTTCCTGCAACGCTTGCGCGCTTTATGATGAGGTCGTTGGACATCTTGAATATTAAATTTACTCACCTACCGGTTCCTGTCATTGTCGTTCCCACGTAAGGTTCGTAAGATGTAGGCAGCTTGTTCGTGAGAACAACATAAGTAATATCACCCTTTCCAAACTACCGAAGAGCTCAGCTTCTCGCCGATTTCAGTGGACACAGTTTGCAGTAGTTTATTATCTCTCTAAGTGAAACGCAAACAGTATCTCCAGTGGAATTTCAGCACTATGGGTGCCTAGCAATATTACCAATCATCCTGTATCTACAGTGCGTGACCAATCTCATGAAATGTTGGCAAAAATTCTGGAATGCATTTCCGATTAGGAAGAATTACTTAAGTGGGGTTGTTATACTGATTATCATGCAGCATAACCCTATGACAATTCAGACTCGCCGGATGTCGGCTTTTGGATGCACTTATTTTTGACATCTTGCAGAAACCGCACTCGGCAAAAATGACTACTTAAGTAGCATGCCTTTTTCCTATTGATTTTTGATGGTCTTATAAATTCAAATATATTTTGCGGAAAAAATGCGCAAAAATATGCTTTTCTTCGCTCACTTGGCAGGAAATCACATTGGCTTTATAATTTGTGCCCGAATAAAGTGTATATTTAGGTTTTAAAAAATTTTCTAATTGTTAGATTTTAAAACCTCTGCGATGTCCATGCATGCAAGACCGCACATGTCCGTTTACTAATGCTCCTCATCAAATGCGCAACACAGTCCGGATCCATTGCAAAATTTCATTAACTCAATGTGATATCTTCTTAACGCATAGAGGAATATATGATTTTCCCTAAGCGGCAAACATGCACCTTGTAGACTGAAATTGCTAAACGCTGATGCAATGACAGATCAGGCTAAAAATTATTCGGGAATTGGGAAAATTTTTTAAAACCTAAATACACATTGTCTTCGGGCATACAATGTGAAGATAACGTGATTTCCTTCCAAATGGGCAACAGAAAGCATATTTTTGCGCATGTTTTACGCAAAATATATTTGAATTTATATGACCATAGAAAATCAATACGAAAAATACATGCTACATAAGTAGTCATTTTTTGCCGAGTGTGGGCTCTGCAGGAGGTCAAAAATAAGTGCATCCAAAAGCCGACATCCCGGTGAGTCTGAATTGTCATAGGGTTATGCTGCATTATAATCAGCATAACAACCCCACTTAAGCAATCCTTCCTAATCGGAAACGCATTTCAAAATTTTGGTCAACATTTCGTGAGATCGGTTGCGCACAGTAACTGTTTGCCGCTTCTTTAGTGAATTGTGGAAAGGAGTGTTGGATAAGTAATGTAAATCGTAACGGCTTGGTCTCATTAACTGGGTTTGGGCGGCAAAAAATCCGATTTTTGGAAAAACGTTACATTGCGTGTTATTGCCGACAACGACAAGGGAGACTGGAATGGCCATTTCTGGCTTATTAGCCGTCGTCAGCCAGTCATACCCCACACCGAGGTGTGGAACACCCGAGGCTCGAACTCGCGACCTGTTAGTCAAAAGTCCAACGCTCCTAACCACTGAGCCACGGACTCATCGTCCTGTCGGTTTCGACCGGGAATATGCAATGGTAGACTGGCTGACGACGGCTTATAAGCCAGAAATGGCCATTCCAGTCTCCCTTGTCTTAACCGGCCATAACATTCTGCCTATATCATATGCAGCTGTGCGGGCGCTGGTTGGGATCGAGAGAGAGCCCGTCATGCACAACGGAACAGGTGAGTTCCGTAAGAACGATCGGTGAGCACCCCTCTACCAAACGTTAGATTGTTTACTGGCTGGTCAGCAAAATCCCCATCTACTATTATTCTGAAGCGCGAACGCATTACCTCATTTTCTGCAAACGCACAGAACCGATTCTGCAAGTGGGAATTAATTATTTGTCGTTTTTGGATGTCTTGAAATTGCAGTCGCTATGCAGCATAAAAAATCGGTGGGATTTTTCCTAGGATGACACACAGATGTATCCGTCTCATAACTAATGGCAGACTAAGAGTCTCAACATAGCGTCTTTTTCAAAATTATCATTAATACCTTAAAACTCCCAAAGTCTATACTGATCTCTCGTTATTGGGCTGTTGAAAAAACCTGCCAATTCCGGACGATGGCATTATTTTTCTGCCCTAAAACCGATGTGCTGAGAGCACATTCAATCGCCAGAAATCCTTAAGTTGCGTGCCCGTATTTAATTTGTTGCTCCCTGTTTATATTCTGTCTCCTATGAACAGTGCATTTGTGTCGTACTTTGATATCTTTTAAACACATTTTAATTTTCTGGAGAATGTCCAGAGAATTAGTGCAAACTGCGACCCTTATATGGATACAGGCCTCTCATTTATGACGAACTTGTCAGTTTGCGAATCCATTAAATAGGAAAGTATAGACTCAAATTACCACGTATGCAAAAACGAGTATCGTTAGTGTCCTGGGCATACATAACTCCCTTAACCTTAAGTTATTGTCACTAGAGAAGATGGTATGTCGTGGCCTAAAGTGTAGAGCGAATCGCATGAGTACTGGTAATAATTTTAAGGCAGTTCAGGTCTTTTTGCAGTCTTTGACAACTTTCAATATTTTCCGAACGCCATTATTAAGTGTAGTACGTTTGTACATGAAATACTTCGGTGCACCGTTTTGTTATATGTTACCTTCCTCAAGATGGCACGAAAAGAGAGCATTTTGCCCTTTCTGGAAGACGTTAACCGTTGTACAGAAAGGTGAACATCGCCTTTTATTGTGAAATGTTGAGCTGTGGTTGATGATGCGATTTCGAAAAATGAATGTAACAGATATCTATTTTGTGTTGCGACTCCTTTTTCCGTACGCAATCTTTAAATTGCCTGTGTTGACCCTGCAAAAGCAAAGTTGGGTAATACAAGGACAAATGGCAAAATAACCAAAACAAATAAACATGCGATCTTACACCTAGGTCTCATGCGACCTAATGAATTTCGAGCAGACAGCATATCTTAGGTGGTCTCAACGGGCGAGAGTATCACGCCAAGTGCAGTGTCAGCAAGCCCTTTAGTGGGAATGTTTTAGGCTAAATGAAACGTTGCGACAGGTTTCCGCCAATCTCAGCCTCTCTACATTTTTTGAGCAGTCCGCACATATCTTGTAGCTAGATTTGAGATTGTGTGGCCTTGATTCCCTGTCAACTCCCAGCCAACTGGAACAGTTTTTTAGTTGTTAGGTGATCTGTCGTTTAGAACTTGAAATCGACATAGACACTTATGGAGTTCTTAAAGGCATGTTTAAGTCAGGACCAACTTTGGCGCACGCCGTTCCTAACAAGTGAATGATGTGATGTACACACAATCTGACGCTGACTACACACACACTATCGCAAAGTGATAAATTAAATGTTCTCATTTTTTGCCCACAGCGATCAGGGCGACAAACATACACATAAAATGCAACATTTGCATTCCATGGGATTGATGTATAACCGATCAATCCTGATTGTTAGTTTAAGTTACATTTTACATCGGAGATAATGGTTTTCCGTCCCCACGCAGGCGGTCAAATGTCAGATGACGATCAGTGCTGGCGAGGTGTTACTAACAAGGCCAGGAGTACTGTCGGAAGCCATATTTTGGAAGTAAGCCAAATACACAGTCCAAATTCTCCGAAAGCAGCGGTCAGTGTTTGTATAAAGCAAAGGCCGACAAAAATACTCGGAGATGCCAAAGTCCTGTTACGCATTTACTTAAACTCAATATAGGTGTAGGGCCTACGTGCCTTATAACTGTCGCCTATCCTGTTTCTGCCACTACCTCTGACGATGGACTCCTGTACGAGTCTGAAAGCTCAGGATAATAAAAGAATCGTTCCAGTGCTCAACTCTTCTTCTTCACTTATGCATATACCTGGAACTCGAAATTTCGCCTTCATTCGTGAAAAATTCGGCCGCGATGCGCTTCGGACAGCTCGCAGCTGGGAGTTATTCTCTACACGAGAGGCAGCAACATACGAACAGTTACGTTTTCTGCACCGATGTCTCCAAGACGAACTAACCCCACGATGCCTGAGATATAAAGCTCCTGTTAATACGGTCATGGGAAGAGAAGTTGTGAGGCGTTTTGTCAAACAGATGACAAGAGTTCTGATCGACTACTGTCATCGGCGTTTGCAGAAGTACAAGGCTGAGATCGAGCAGAACAGAAGGCAGTGTGTCCACACTCTCGGCGATTCTATCGCCGCAGATCTTGGGAACACGATCTCTGCTCTGACACACCACAGGCAAGCCAAGAAGAGAGAAGTTTTGGAATGGAAACTGACTAAGCTAAAACCACCAGTCACAGAAAGCTCAAACTTGGTCCACAACCTCTCGTCTAAGCAGCTAACAGAGCAGCAACTACGAGTGCTACAGCATGAGACTTGTTTCAACACTGCAGATGCCGATCCTGTCGACTTCATTGCAGCCCTGGAAGCTATGCTCGTGAGAAGTGAAACATCCGACGACATGAAACACTCCGTCCGACAGCGTGTTACTTCCTTGCTGATGACACACAGACCAACCAAATGTATTTCGCAGAGTGAGTCAAAAGCTGTGAGAGAACTGAGGAGGGACGACAGCATTATCATTCTACCTGCTGACAAGGGACGATCAACCGTCTTGATGAATAGAGAAGACTATAATGAAAAAGCTAAAGCCCTTCTTGATGACAGGGAATTTTACAGACCAGCACAGAAGTCACAAGCCAAAACAGTGGCAGATCGGCTGAGTAAACTGCTTAGAGAATACCGACATGAAAATGTGATCACGGAGAATGAATGGCACCAAATGAGGGCAACTGACACTGCTCTAGCCCGATTCTATGGTCTGCCAAAAATCCATAAAGCAAATGTCCCACTTCGGCCAATCGTTGCCCTAAAAGGCAGCCCCACCTACAATTTGGCAAAGTGGATGCACTCAAAACTGAAGTTCCTCCAAGGCAATCCGACTACCTCAGTTCGACCAGCCTCTTAATTCCTCATAGACCTCCGAGGTCGGAGGATTCAGTCGGACGAAATCATGGTCTCCTTCGATGTGACGTCGTTATTCACATCCATCCCACCAAACGTGGCCCGCGAAGTCTTACGCAAGAGACTTGAAGAGTCGTACGATGAGACTCAGAATGCCCTCAAAATTGAACACCTCATGAGGTTGTTTGAATTCTGCCAACAAACTTTCTTCACTTTTGCGGGAGAGACCTATGCACAAATCAAGGGAACCCCAATGGGCTCACCGGTCTCTGGTTTGGTGGCAGAACTGGTCCTACAGGAGTTAGAAAAGATTGCCTTCGTCCAACATGAACCGGTGTTTTGGCGCCGTTACGTAGACGACACGTTCATCATAGTAAAGAAGGACATGCTTCAACATTTCCACAGCCTGCTCAACGCAGTCTTCCCTGATATAAAATTCACGAGGGAAGAAGAACAGGAACAGCAGTTGCCCTTCCTGGATGTGCTCGTCAGACGAAACCTTAACGGTGAACTTGAAACGACTGTTTATAGGATGGCTACGAACACCACACAGCTTCTGAGTTTTCACAGCAACCATCCGGTGGCTCACAAACGAAGCTGTGTGAAGACGCTCTTCAAACGGATCCAAAGTCATTGCAGCGAACCGGAGGACAGAGCACGTGAGGCCCGTTATCTCCGCGACCAGTTTGTGCAAAATGGCTATCCGAGGGCATTCATAAGTCGCTGCCTACGCGGTCGCCACCAGAGAACTCGAACATCAACGCCACCGACGATATGGCATTCTCTGCCATACATCAAGGGTGTTTCAGAAGCGACCGAGCGCATTGCTGCGGAGCTAGGTGTTGGAATTGCACACCGCCCCAAAGCCACCATGCGCAGCAGGGTCATGAAAATTAAAGACCGGTTAAAACCTGAAGAGAAATCTGGAGTAGTGTATCGCATTCCGTGTCAAAATTGTCCTTGTAATTACACAGGACAGACTGGACGCATGCTCGGATCGCGCATACACGAACATAAGCTGGCTGTACGGCGAGGCGACGCACTACCACAAGTGGCCGCCCACACCTACGAAATGGGTCACGAGTTTGACTTCGCAGCCACCAATATAGTCGCCCACGCCGGAAACAAGACAGGCCGAGAATTGATTGAAGCCTGGGCCTCGGATGAGAACGCGGTCAATCGATTTATCGATCTGGCGCCGGCGTACAGAGCCCTTCGTAGTCACCTCCAGTCGTGCGACGTCGGTCGATGATTGGGCCTACGTGCCTTGTAACTGTCGCCTATCCTGCTTCTGCCACTACCTCTGACGATGGACTCCTGTACGAGTCTGAAAGCTCAGGATAATAAACGAATCGTTCCGGTGCTCGACTCTTCTTCTTCACTTAGGTGTAATCTTGTCCGATTTAATCGACCTCGATGAAGTCGCGGATTGTATCACGCCACGCATGACGATCTGCGGCAGCGGATCTAGAGATCTCAACGCATTCCCCCTCCAGCAGAGAAGACCGAGCACAGAAGGCCCAAGGAACTTTCCATGTCTTAGCCAACTGTGTCGAGCCAGGTTCTGAACTGATCTCCCCTTCGACGCCTCCAGGTGGGCAACGGCACCAGATGGATATCGGCAACACACAGCTCATGACGCCGGTGAGGAAGAAAGTGCTAAGACTGCCTTTGTCATCTTTCCCTCAGTTGTCATTTTTCGATTTCATAAGGCGTACTCGGGATTTTGTGACAGCTATGTCGTTTTAAATCAAGTCAGGGTACTTTATTCGAAGAATGACTATTAGGCAGTGGTGATCAGACACCTCCTGCGTTCGTTCGTCTTCCATACTCACAGCCCAGCATCGATAACCGCCAGTGGCGGATCTTTGTGGCGATGGTGAAGTCTCATGTGATCCATGGGCACTTTCTAAGGATTGTGAAAGCCTTGTGAGCGGCATTGATTGAGGGATACATCGTTCTAATTCTGTCTCTCTGGCGGCCGCCTTGCCTCTGAGCATTTAATACTGTCCATGTCTTTAAGCTATTAGTCATTAATCTCAAAAAGTGCCTTTTCCTGGTTAGCGATGCGACTTAAAAAACATTTTAATTCTTCCAGCGTTTTTCAATAAACCGGCAGGTTTAGAGGCCTGATACCAGAAACTGTAGGTCACCAAAGCTTGGGGATAGAATGGCGATGTCGCTAGCGTAGTAGAAATCAGTCGGCCGGTTTCAGGGTGCAAATTCCATCCTATTGAACGACAATTCAGGTAGTAGCGTAGTTGAATAGAATGGTTTACAGGACAACTGCCCACAGAAGAAATGTGACATTTGACGTTAGCAACTTTGCTCCTAGGTTCAAAGTGCGTCTAGACTAAATTAATAAGGTTTTTTACAACTCAGATTTCGTGAGTAAATTTCTACCTTCATAGAACGGCATTCTGGGAGGTGCATCATTCTAAGGTATGGTTAGAATAACTGCCTATCGTGCAAGGAGCAGCCAGACGTCAGTGGACAGAAGAGAGAACGTGGCTGGGAAACAGGATCGGAACTGTTTGATTCGGCAAAGCATTTTATTGACGACTGGGGGGTTTCGAAAGGAAAAAAGGTTTTTTATGCATTGTGTATCTCCAGATTAACTCCCGAATGCGCGCCATTTGCTCTACCGGCCGAGCCATCGAGGACAGATCTGCCAGCTGTGCTACTAATCCACATGCTCTCGTAAGTGACTAGTAGGACGGGCCCACTACAGTTAAGCAAAAGGTCTGCGAACAAAGGTTTGATTTGTAATCTTAGAAGAGCTTTCGCGGAAATTTAAAGAGGAGATGGGGGACTGCTGATTACTTGCAAGGCTGGCAGGCATGGCTGCCATAACTTAGTTTATATAGCATCCAACACCAAATGGCAAAACCGACGATACGATTCAATCTGGCGGTATGTCTTCTCCGGTTTGTGCTGTCCGAATTTTCCAAAGTCTGCCATGAAACCTTTTTGTTGTTGAAATCACGAATCTATTTTAACTAATCCGTTTGGATTTCATTAAGAAAAATCAAAACCAAAACGGCACCGACTTAGTCTGAAAGATTACAAAAATACAATATTTCACAAAAACTGACCGATAAATTGAACGTCCCATCTCTAAAATACTTAGGCGCATACATTTTTAGATTACGTACAGGAAGTATGGGGCACTATGCTCGACTTTGCTAACAGCTAAAGTTAATGATTGATCTCATGAAATATTAGCTGAAATTCTGAAATGCGTTTTCGATTAGGAAGGATTGCTGAGGTACGGGTGTAATATTGGTTATCACGTGGTATAATCTCATAATGTTTTGGACTCTCCAGGATGTCGGCTTTTAAGTGTACTTTTTTCGGACCTCCTGTAGAAACCACACTAGGTAAACAATGACTGCTTAAATAATATGCTTTTTGCCATTTATTTTCCATGTGCTTATAAAATCAAATATATTTCATAGAAAACAGGCAAAATAGGCTTTCTTTCAGTCATTTGGCAGCAAATCACATCATCTTCACGTTTTATAATATAAGAAAGAGTACCTTTCGGTTTTGAAAACTTTCGAATTATGGGATTTTTAAGACCGTGCAAGGTCCATGCATACAGCATCGTACCTGGCATTTATTAATTCTCCTCATGAAGTAGACAACATAGTCCGCACCAATTGCAGGATTTTATGAACTGTAAATTGTATCTTCTTAAATGAATAGCGGAATACATTATTTTTTACATAGAAAGTATGCATATTGTGGACTGAGACCGCTAAACGCTAGTAAAAAGGCTGATCTGGCTCAAAATTATGCGGGAATTGGAAAACGTCTTCAAAATTTAACTATGCTCCTTCCTCGAGTATAAAGTATGAAGACGATGCAATCTGCTACTAAATGGACAAGAGAAAGCAAATTTTTCTGCATGCTTTCTAAGAAATATATTTGAATTTTTAGGGGAATAGAAAATCTATGGGAAAGACAGATTACTTAGGTAGTAATTTTTCACCGAGTATGATTTTTATAAGAGGTCACAAATAGGTGTATTTAAGAGTCACCACCCTGGCTAGTCCGAAATATCTGGGCAGTATGTAGCGTGATAATTAATATTGCAAGCCCACCTAAGTAATTCTATCCAATCGAAAATGCATTTCAGGTTTTCGACCAGCATTTCATGGTATTGGCCACTGACCAGCACGAGCTAGCTCAGTGGCTTATCCGGAAAATAAGACCAGTTTGATATAGGCTTGAGACTTACACAATCAACTGCATCTGTCATTTTACTGGAAAAATTAGCGACCTTAACATTTTCTAAAAACACAGGTCTCTTTGGACTTATAATCATCCGATGAAACGGTAGCCTTCGTATGTGCCCAGGCGTCTGCAACTTGACGACACCCTGACATCCTCTGGGGCTTGTCGGAAATATGCATTGGAAATGTTCAATTCTCGGTTTCTCGATTCTGCGCGTGCTAGTAGAGTAGTAGTTGGAAGTTCACACGGTCTAGTCCTTGTCGACATTTCTATGGCACAAAATGCTAAAATTTACCGTGAAAATCGGACAGGATGGGATGCCGAGTTTTCTAGGCGACCGTATGTACAGACAAGAAGACAGTTAAATCAGCCGGTCACACTCTCTTCGAAACAGGAAGGGAAACTTGCTCCAGTAAAATATGGGACTGTGAATTTGCTTGTCCCAAAGATAATCCGATTAAATAGAATTATCTAATCCGCTCCATCTCGAAACAAAATTGGGCAAACATGTCACATATCAAAAATCTCATCTAAGCATCATTACGCATTCAGGGTAACAATGTCTGCAACAGGATCAGTGGTGAACGCATAGCATCCTTGAGGAAGTTTTCAATTTAAGTGAGCTAGACCTTTCAAGTCTCACGGCGACTTACGCCCGACGCTCCAGATCATGGCAACATATTCCCACATACTTGTCGGCGCAAGTACATCATTCGACAGCTAAGTGATTTGGGCACTTGTCAAATGCGAAAGCGTCCCCTAGATGGTGGGCCCCAGAAAGTCTGGGAACAGGCCAAAACAGGGCAGTCTCACCTGAAAGGTCAATCAGACTGGTTAGTAAATTTAGCCTTTCTAATGGTAACCCCTAGTTTTAAATCCGCAGACGCGCCCGTATTTTGTAGTCTCAGTCTGTTTTTACCCTGTTAGCTGACATTTCGCCGGTCACACTGTATGCTCTAAACACGGTATTGCTGTTTGCGCATCGACCTTTTAAACAAAAGCGGGCTGCTTTATGCTCACTATTCGTTAATCTTGTTATGAGGCAACAGAGCACAGTAAAAAAGCGGTCGTGAAGTCTTTTGTTATTAATAAACTCTGTCATGTACAGTTTGTTTGAAGTCCATCCTGACGTCAAAACGCCTTCGGTATATCAGGTGGACCTACTGCACTTCTTGTGTATTTCTTCCTTTTAGACAAGACGCCTGTATATGAGGAACCGAAACTCGAAAAAATTACAAGATGAAGTAGTAGGGATGTCTTCAGGGTTCAGGAGTACCAGGAAATCACCTACGTTCATTGAGTATGGAAAAGCCATTTGATTTGTTTAAAACAAGCAGGATATGCGAAAACATGCTTGCATGCAAACACTTAAAAACAGTCTGAAGGAGACTGCAACGACACTTTGGAAGTCCACAACTCCATGTGGAGCTAAGTGTCTGTTTTACACACATCAGCAAAGGAAGCCGTAATGATTATGTTTCAGATTTTCTTTCCTCCGATCACAGTTGGCAGCGTGTTGATTTGTTTGTGGGCACCCTCCCCACACTCACATTTGTGTACTTATTCGTCTGATGTTAGATGTCAACTAAAAGAACACATTTTCACTTCATGACTACTTAACTCTGGAGCCCAAAGGAACGGTCATTTGCACGATGTCGACTCACAATCTCGGTCGATGGGATGTAATTGTTAGTGAAAAAGAAAATCAATGCTGTCGGGAAAATGTGCGTAAGAAATCGAAGACGGACATTATCATTCAGAATAAGGAGGTGTGATACAATGACTTTATTGCCCCGACATTTTGGATTCACATTCGGACTCACCATCGGAGACAGTCATACATAAGGGTACTGGAAGCACAAGGACCGTAGTCTTTATAGGACGCATTTGCCATGCGCCACATACCTACTGTAATTAGTTGCACCCCTGTTCCTCGCTGGGGATCATGGATGATGCAATGATTGCCTGTGAGTCTGTCGCTGAGTCGTTGATCGCCGCAATTTCATCATTCTTTCTCATTCTTGACGTGATGATTGCTCGGCTCGCTGTCACTGGGACTGTTAGTCGCCCACGCCCTCCTCGCGTGGACAATTAATTTGCCCAGACAAAGTCTCAGCACTGAATATGGAGATGACAGGTCATTGCGCTTGTCACTTGATTGCGGATCGGAGAACTATGACTCTCAAA
>CACRXP010000932.1:100598-150869 GCA_902702965.1 Spirometra erinaceieuropaei | reverse complement strand
GCCCTTGTGTGTGCCGCGCCTCTCTTTCTCTCGCTCGTTGTCGTTACCGCCTCTCGTTCTATGCGGCGATAGCAGGAGCAGCAAATTTTTCGGGTCAATCACCCTTTTTTGCGTCCACACACAAACGCATGCACACGAGTACGCACGCACGCGCCCTGTGGCGACATGGCGTGCAAAATTTGTGCATATAGCGGCTGTGCGCCGCTCGGCGCGCCAGCTCTGAACGCGGCGTTTGGGCGCACACCGCATGTGCGTGGAAGCCTGGATATTGACTTCATCTCTCTGATACGTCAGTGATTGGCCCGCGATCTTCAGAAGTTACTGCCCCCTGATTGGCTCAGGTGACTTAATCCTCGTGATAACAGCAGCTTCTCGTTAGCGCTTAGCGTAGGTCACAACTACTTCACTCACACTATTATGGCCAGGGCGTCAAATGCCGAACTAGGGTCCCCATCCTCCGATGGACCCCGCGCCTTACTTTAAACGAAACACGGTACAGGCTACTGTACTGTAGAATGCAGTTGGAATGCATGTACAGTTGTCCTAGAAGATTATTCAGTGTTGGGGAAAAACTGAATGTTCTCAATTATTTGATTACTTATATGCACAGGTTATATCAGACAAAAATGGTGGTTCTACGACCAAAGGAGACTATTTTTGAAGATTGTCGACCCAATTTGAAAATCTATACGTTCATTGATAATAAGAGAGGTGTGATTCCATTTATAAGTACCGGAAGGGGGGAAGAGTTATTCGGGAGGGTTGCACTATTGTTTAGATTTTCCAGTATCAATGCCTTCAATCCATCTTCAGAGAATAAAGCGTACTCTGCATAGCCCACGTTATAAGCATAACGAATTGCGCTCTCTATCCGGCCTCACGCTTAGTTTGCTCTTGCTGACGTCGGGAAGGTCACGCGTCCGTCAAAATCAGGAGCGCTGTTTGCTGCGAAAACGCAGTGCTTCATCCACGCACAGATTGCCTTTCCGAATGGTTGCGCACGACGCGAATTCACCAGAGCCTAAATTTCAATTCATGCCAGCTCACTTGAAGCACTCGTTGACTGTGATAATTGGGTGGACCCTGCGAAATTAACTACAATCATCTCTAAAATTATAGACAGTTCAATGGCAGCAAGTGATGTCGCACACCGGGTGCCCCACGGACTGGGTGCAGACCGGTGACTTGCACGTGCATTAATATATAGCGAGGCAGGCTTGCACAGCGCCAGTCACACACTCTCCCCCCACACCAACCTGGCTCCGATGGCAAAGCAAACTCAGGTGGACGTCGGCGCGCTGGCTGACAAGACTGAACAGACCGCATGCGCGTACCACAAATGACGTGGGTCCCCCAGTTCCCTTACTAGGTCACTTTGAGAGTCGCTCGGACACTACACGCGTAAAAAGGTCAAAAAGACTACGATAAGAAGAACCCATTGCAGCCTGCCCCTCAGTCCTAGTGGCAGATACCAGCGCGTCAGATTTATTGTATTGAGGAGTGCCCTGATGTGTCGTAAGGATGGACGCCTCAGGGTCGGCGTTATTGTACTGCTGAGAACATCGTCAACCCAGCCGTCGTTAACGACGATGTAGTCCTTCAGAACACACACACAACGTGTTCTGTGGGCCGAAGTTTTATATCGCGCCCGTCGGTGAAATTAGGCAAGGCGAACGAAAGTGAACGGTAAAAAAACACCCTAAAGACCTTATTCAAATGCCTCGGGGTGGAAGTAGTGGCAAGGCTAACCCTCGCCCAGCATCGGTAGGCCTGGAGATTATCTGTGGATAATTGCAATAGCAGTTTTCAAAGTCAGCCCAAATCGAGATGTCGAGGAGAAAAGGTAGTCGCTCAAAGGTGGAATTCAACTGGACAATATCCTGTAAGGTCCCGCGTTGTGCTTTTGAATACCCACATCGGCTTTGTCCAACTTCGATCGTGCCCTCAAGTGGCCTATTGATCTGGCGTGACACCTCCAAATCCGGCGGAAGACCATCAATAAGTGCCAGGAGCTGCAACCAAAAGTAGTCAAGCCTCCTTTCTCCGTCTACCTCGTATGCGGAAATCCAGTCGTAACGTATGTCCATCCGGACGTCTGCGCAGACGCGAAAACAACCTCTAAAATGACAGTTTGACCCTCATGACCGAAGATCTCCACCATGTACTCCACACCAGGATGAGAGTAGGGACTTGCGCGTGAATTAGTTTTAAGTTATAGTAACCCTTCTCAGCATCTACCGTTCTTTCTCCTTCCCACCCCAGCGAGTTGGCAAGATAGACTCAAGAAAATCGGAGGTCAGGGAGGATGCAGGTGGCTGGCACGGCCGGACACGCACCTAGGCGCACCATCACACTCCCGGATCCATAACAAGCACTTGACCAGGATTGTAATGCAACAACGGGATGGGAGCGGTGGTGCGGGTGTCAGCTCTCACGGCGTGGTCCTGCACGTCAATATACTTCATCATGCAGCAACTGGTCACAGCATACACTGGGCCAGGATTTGTGCATATCATGACGGGTGCGGTACGGATTTCACATGTAGCCGAGAAGCTACATGGAGAGGGACTGAGGATCAGAATTCTCACTTTGAGTGAGTTGCGGGTGCTGGGCAATCCCTAAAACACCATTTATCACTCCTAACCCCATTGTCCGCGCACCCACGGCTCAAAACAACATTTGCAACAACATTTGCCAGCACTGAAAGTGACAGAAAATACAACGTGTGCGCGGATGTTTTCTCGCAGCATATGATAGACGGTGACGTCAACCATTACGCTCGATCTCATCCTCAGTCGAGTTGACTTGGACAGAGCAATGGTACCCAGGAGATGTAAGAAAGGGTTAGATCGATTCAGATCGGATCAAGCTTTTGGACCCCTCATTATAAACAACAAAATGCACTTGAAATCAACTAAAGTAGGCATGGCACTAATGGCTTAGAAGGTTAGCAAGTGTCGAAATAGTCAAGTCATAACTAGGGCCGAAGATCATGGTGCAAGGGATTCTGCTTAATCTGTCGCATATGTAACCTTCATTTCTGTGGGAGCCGACCTTCCTCATCGGTCGTAACGTATTAGGTAACAGTAGTTAGTACCGCCCAAGTGACGAAGTCCACGACTGCCCCGCGATCTTTGATCGCTCTAACTTTTGTGAGAATTTGATTATATCGAAGCAGGCGTACACAGTACCTAACTCACTCTGCTTTCCTACACCCACCGCATACAGGAGACAAAATCGAAGCTACCGGAGGTGTGCGGGGACTCAGTCGCTGACGAGGCTAAATAGATCGTACACGAGTGTTACACAACGAGCTCATTCCTAATCCCAGACGTGCGGACCTTAATGAGTCGAGGAGGTCTCGGATCTCACGCAAGGGAGAGTTTCATTAAGTCATAATGTTCAAGTGCAACTTGACTTTGTTCCAAAAGGGGTCGATTTACTCCGTCACTTGGCGGCCCTTATCACCCACGGTTGTTTAACGTGTCGTGATATGTTCAGTCATGTCAGGTCTATTGTAGTGAAATGCATGCTGGTTTCTAATGACGGAGGGTTTACAGACCCGGCCACGCTCCGCCTCCCCTCTCCCATAAGCCAGCGGCCTGTCAGCGATAAGATTAAGCCTCCGCCTTTCGTGTACCACACGTCTACATGAGCGGGTATATTAGGTCACTTATCACTGGCTACATTGGTAAACATCGTTATAAAGTCAATGTAGTAATAATGATGGACACTGAATATGCACACATACGAACGGAAGGTGTATGCGGTGACCAAATGTATAGGGACGGTGGGAGCTTTGGTAATGAGTGCAACTTTAGTGATTGACATCTTGTGTGAAAACGTGACAGAGTGGATCTAAGCGATATCTGGATGCCTTGGGTCGGTGTCGAAAATGAGGGCTTAAGAGACAGGTGCTGACTGATGCCCCGAGGACGGGTTCTCCAAGCACGCTGCAACGAAGTCACAGGTGATCTGTCAGGCCGATGCACGATATAAATGCGTGATCGCAATGCAAATATGTTGCTCTTCCACTTTCATTGTCAGTAGTAGTAAAAGTAGCAGTAGTAGTAGTAGTAGTAGTAGTAGTAGTAGTAGTATTGTCCCTAAAATATACCGAACAGTAAATACGCCTGACCAACACGGGGCATCGGATTTTGACAGGCGTTATCGGTAATGGGCATCCATAACAAATGTCTGCATTCGGGGGAGAGGGTAATGACAAGCTTATCTGCAGGCTCACACCGCTCCAATTGAGATCTGTGTCGTCCCTCCATTTCTGTTGTTGATCAAGTGTCTGATCAAGTGTTTTTTGTGGACTAGAGGGTATGGTGGTATGCCTAGGTGAGGGCTTTCTCCGTGCCAGCCACCTTCGTCCTCTCCCGCCTCGATCTTCCTGACTAGGTCATGACACCGGACCAAGGTGGAATAGGAGGAGGAGGAGGAGGAGGAGGAGGAGGAGGAGGAGGAGAGGGAGGGAGGGGGAGGAGGAGGGAGTACGGCAGATGTTGCGCTAGTCCACATTCACTATAAACTAATTTCCGCACAAGCCACCGTCCCTGCTCGCCCTTGCTGTGGAGCACACGGAGGACATGGTCGGAAATGACGGTAGAACTGTCGAGTGCAATTTGGTGTATGATAATCGCTTTCTGTATGTTGACTCTGAGTCCGTTTTTGGCGCATATAGGGGCGAAGACTCCCAGATTTCTTTTAATGTCTGTTTTGGTTGCGTAGTTCATTGTGCAGTCATCAGCGAAGAGGAGGCCATGTGGCACTGTTTTGGGGATCTTTGTGATGTCCCGCACACGACTTGTTATGAACAGTTTCCTTTCAGCGCCTTGAGTCAATGGGTTTTTGAACTTTCAAAATCGCACCGTCGTAAGTTTATAGAAGTTTCGTCCTTCACACTTTTGTCTACGAAAGTGGATGCAAACATGGATGAATTTACCGTGCACGATCTTGCGGTATATATTCGCCAAAGAAGAAAAGGCAGAAGTAAAATGTGTAGAAAGAAAGTCAATTTTTTACTCAGTACTCGCTGTATGCTTCCCCGCCCTCGATGGTAGCCTGAGTTCTGGTCTGGAATTCAAACATGTTTTGTAGAAAACGTGCACAAAAATATTCTGCCGTGCTCATTTGGTAGCAAATCACATCGTCTTCACATTTTACACAGGAAGAAAGAGCACTTTTTATGCAGCATCGTATCTGCCCGTTTCTTATGTTTTTTCATGTGATAAACTACATTGTCCACATCCACTGCAAAGTTTTAAGAGCTCTACATGGTGTCATCTTATGGGCAGAGAGAAATATATGATTTTCCTTACGCCAAAAGTATTTGCTTAGTTGACTATAATCGCTAAACGCTCATGCAACGGCTGAGTGAAATCAAAACTATTCGGGAGTTGGAAAACATTTTCACGACCTTAATATACTCTTTCTTGGAGTATAAAATGGGACAATGATTCCCTACCAAATACGTTGAAGAAAACGTAGCTCGCTCGCGTCTTCTACAAAATATATTTGAATTTAAAGGAACATCGAAAATAAATGGGAACAAAGCTTAATATTTAAGCAGTCACCTCTTAACAAGTATAGTAAGAAAGACCACTGCTCTGCTAATATGCAATTTTTGAAGAACGGTTTCCCAATCCCAAATACTTTACATTCACATTAGCCGCTGAAGGGGATAGTGAATAAGCGCCTGAAAGAATAGCCGCCTGAGTACCCATTGTTGATTTCTTGTTTGCATTGCAGACCACCAGACAACGTCGCCATATAGGCGTGCACTCATTCTCTGTTAAGAAATGTGGATGTTCCCGTCGATTATCAAAACTTTTAGAAAGTTGCATTTGCTTTCTAATAAGAACATACTTAGCCTGTGCTTCTTCTAGCTTAACTTAAAAAATGACATGGTCTTAAACTAGGTTATTTGACAGCGCGAAAAATATTCCTGAGACTGCTTAATAAGTCATTTAGGACATCGCATACGATACTGCAACATGCCCTTCACACTCCTCTACGGAGGTTGTAAAAGATCTCAAACGCATTCCACTACCAGCGGGTCTTTTCAAAAAATGGAGATCGGTTAACGTAATTTCTGTCGGGAAGCATGAGCTGAAGGTGTCGAAAATGAGATAGAGGCAACTCAAAAATATGAGATTGTTAGATTTTATTGACGACAAAAGAGTTTAGTCATTCAAATAAAAAATAAACGTAAGACCTAATGTCTTGGAATACATAAGTAACAAAGGAAGATCGTCCGATTCCCTTAGGAAGACTCGACTTCTGGAAGTCTCTTAAAGACCAATTTAATGATTGTAATCGGTGTTTTCCGAGGCTAGGCCGCATAAACGCAAGCTAAACGCAGTTTTATGAAGGCCCTTTCGATGCCCAAACTCGTTCTCTTTATTTTTGAATGTGTTTCACTGGAAAGCATACCATATTGTCTTCCTACCCAGTACTATCAGGAAAACGGGATTGTTTTCGGGAACAGGGAGGTTACCGGTAAGTAGACGCATTTTAATTTTTCATTCAGTTCTCGTCAGGCGCTCAGGCGACAGGCGTTCACAATCACGCGCAGGACATCCAACCCGCTGAGGACAACTGGTCGTAGACCAATCCAAACCAGTATGCGTCTGTCCGTATAAGCCACTGGGTCGATCAGGATGCTAAGTCGGGTCATCGTCTGTCTGTCATCAAAGGTCCTAGTGCTCTAAACAGATACGTTTATAAGATTCTGTTTTCAAAACTTCTAGGTAACAGTTGAAATGGATACTCAGAGCGCTCCCGATGGCACTACTGGCCCTTGAGTGAAAAAACAGTTTGGTTCAAAATATATTTTTGTTACTCGAACCGAGTCAACGTCCTGTTGAAGAGACCGGAATTAGGCTTCATGTTGATGCCTTTTAAGCATCCCTAATGACGTTAGATACCTTTACTTTTTGAGCATACAATCAAAGGTTTTCATAGACATTTGTTAAAAGGTTTAGTTACGTTTAGAAACCGCAAGTGATTTCAAATCATGCAACTGTATTTTGCCAAAAAATATACCATGAACTCAACAAAAACATGCTTGTTTCGCCACTTGTGTTTCACAAAGACTACTTTTATCTAACGATTCGAGAAAAAATGTCAAGTTTTTTTAAAATTAAATGTCACATAATCCCGTCGACCTTTCAAGTATTTTGTTGACTACATAAATAAAAAATCTATCCGAAAGGCATAATATAATATTTAATTTACATCAGGGTGGGGATCTATTTTGGTTGGGATTTCAAGAAGCGGGGGATGCGGCCGAGATAAATGGATTGTCTCATGTGATTAATATATTGAGCAGTGTTTCCGCATAAAAATGGTTAAGTGTTCCCAGTCGGAGACCTTTTCGTTTTGTAGGCCAGAGGGGATATTTACACCATTAGTTGTCAAAACGGGCAATTCCTCCACTATGTGGAAGCTACTGTCGAGCATATGGCCGTTCGGAAGTTCAGCAGCATATTAAAGTTTACGTTTTGGAAACATATCGGTTTAATCTCTCATGGACGGCTGGCGTTCACAGTCCACTACCTTCCAATCGGTCGCTCTTATTTACTAATATTAGCTAAAGACGTCAAGTGCTGATGAACTAAAGATTTTACTTTTCTAATCAAATTCACCAAGACGCCAAATTTGCCTGCAACGCCTACCATATGAGGATGTCTCATGCGATGCGCCTTGATCAGCTCTGCCGACAAGGCGGTTATCAGTATGCCCCAGCAACAGTTATTACGGTTGTGGATAAAACCAGTCTGCAGTTTCCATACGGTAAAGGTTCCAGAGCACTTTTAAAGAACAATGGTAGGAGAAAATGTTCATAAAATTTTTAGAAAGCAAATAACAAAAGCAATTGTGAACATCAACGTTTCCGGCAAAAGTAGATAGAACCAGATCTACCCGGTGAGATTTTTTTGTTTGAAAGGCCTGTTTCGTCTTCTGTCAAGTTACTTTGCGAAGTGCTTTTTTTACTAAAATCATACAAAACATTCGAGGGTTCGTCCTAGCACCTTGGTTCAGAGCGAGACTTTTTCAATAAACTCTTCCGTAGATTTTGATGGTTGGAACAAAAATGATTTATTCCGGTGAGGCGACTTCCCCCACTTTTGTCTTTTATCACTTACTGCTTCGTGATTCGGAGGATAGTTTTTAAACCTCACATCTGGTGAATTCATCACAGTATGCTTAAGGTAAAGCAAAGAAGTCAAAGAGGACATTGATAACAAGCAGTTTTTCAAAGAGGCTAAAAACAGACTAATATAATGGTCTAGCAGCATCTCTGTTCATCGTTAAAATAAACATGGGAAATTCTATATTAAAAAGCCACCGTTAAGTGAAGCATTTACACGATGTCATTTACACCTTACTTACATCTGGTGAATCACCGATCGCGATTTACATGTGGTTTTTAAAAATAATCTAACTAAAGGATTGTCGCTGAAGAAAATTTTTCGATTCACATCATATTGCGTGTTTTATATATCACTGAGAGCTAATAGTGTACCATTTTTGAACACAAGAGACAATTTCTTCCGGCATGATTGATAAGAGACAGAAAACTATCAAGATATGTAAAATGGCTTTAAACAAAGCTATTGCACCAAAACCGTATATGGCGATACGCCACAGCGGAGATAGCTTCTGCACTAATATTTTGAAAATGAACCGCATCCTGTTCTGAAACGTGTACCTACGATCTGCACATAGAAGTATGAAATCAGATCTATATATCCAGACCATTATCCGTCCTCCAACAATACGAGTGTATTTAAGTAGCTTCTTTGGCTTCTGACCACTTTTTTTCTTGTGTCGGCCAAGATACCGATAAATTTTATATACGGCTTTTCGACTGGATAGAATTCGCAGAAATGGCTCCTTTGGCTGTCTTAAGAAGTCGTTCAACTTACATGGATAATGCAAGTATCTCAGACGGAGAACTGACAGCCTGAATAAGGGGTTGAGTTTCAGGTGGCAAGGAAGCCTCATTTCTTATTAGCAGTCCAATATGCTTTTGCAAACGACTGCTCCCATTATTTTCAAATTTTTTAGCACTGGACTGTAAAAGAGCCATCTATTGCTAAGGACGTATTGGGTGTGCGACTTGTCAGACAACAAAACCGGCAGTTCATCTTCAGACTGTCGTGTCCTCTACACTGCTTCCAAGAAAATCAAGGTCACTCGTGCGTTCCATCGAACGTAAATCCTGGTTAACCAATTCTGCCTGGATCACGGGCGGTATCAGACGTTTATGTGCTCGGCATCCCGTTCGGATCGTGGTTTGTATCCTTGGGAGGGGAGTCGATGCTCATTGGTACGCAAGAATTTTGTCGTGAGGGAAGAGGGCTACCAAATGTGCCAATGACGGTTCCGCTCTTGTCATCACTGTCTACACCTGCAGGTGTTGAACCAGACGGCACGATGTCGCGTGAGCTTTGGTCGGGCAGTGACACAGAGCCACATATGCAGTGGGTAAACAGATACGGAAGATGTTCGTACGATTATTCGACAACTAGGCCTCTTACAGTCGAAGTGGGCAGTATTGCTTGTCATCACCGATTTTGAGTCTCTCATACGCATCAACATTTGATATTTTTCATCGGTCAGTTTATCTAAAACAACTGCACTAAAATTAGCAAACGGCGGCCGAATCACTTCCGCTGGAAATATAATCTTCTGGGCCCGTCAGGTGTCGGTCAGGAGTGTGGTGCGGCATACAGATGACTTCCATTACAAGTTATGTAAGAAACCTAGACATGGTTTAGCAGATCAGTTTGATGCATGGACCCTTCACCGTGGTCTGCGCACGTTAACTTCCAGAGTTGGATTCTTCTTCAGTAGTCGATGAAGCGACGGCAGAAGGGTGGGCTGGAAATTAGCAACACCAATGAAATGTAATTTCTAGAGCCGTAACCTAAACCCAGTTGGGAAGGCCCCAAGGAATGCGGATCTTTTGACGATCAAACACCTGAGACAAACGTCCTATCATTGATTATTCCGTATTCGATGATTTCACTAAAGGCAAACGTTATTAGTCCCCAGGACTTTAACGTGTCTTTCACCACTAGAGGGGTTAGTATTCTGACAGTTAAAAATGCGGGGACTCAGAAAAATGTAAACCTTAGAAGGAAAATAGAACGCGCGTTTTTCTTCCTATGACCGAATTGGCGGAACACTACCTTTACTTGACCCTAAATATGATAGAAATGTCATTTTTGGAGAAAGTGGCGAATGGCTTCTTTTGTTCTTTGAACTTCATAAGTTGGAAAATCCGCGAAGGTTTTCCCTAAATCAATCAAATTCCTTTTATTTATTTCGCCATCGTCTTCAGTTTGAAATCAAGGAAACCACTTGTTCTTACATTCGGCATCTACAATTTTCGGTTGTAACCAACTGCGAGTGATAGCTACGTAAGATGCAGCTATTTCGATGCACGCCTCACCGGAGAAACTCTAACGAAGAACGGTTTGGCAGCCAGACTTCAGTTTGGACTGACAACCGACTAGTTCTTGCATGCTTAACACTAGTTTGACAGTAAACAGAGCGCACTGGCCTCGAACTACTGAATCCCCATACAAGCCTCAGCATTGCTTTTTTGACATCCTTCACGAGAATGTCTAAAGGGATCCTTTCTTTGCTGTGTGTCTGTTCTGCTGTGTGGCACCTGTTAAATGATGGCTTTGCCTCACATCAGCCACTACCTCTGTTCACCTCCCCCGGCTGGTTTGATTGGGATAGGCAACTGGGACGTGGAAGAGGAAAAATTATGTGAGGTCGATTCGCGTCCCACTCAGCATTTGCGTTCCTCACCCTCGAAATCCAAATATGTTTCTATTGTAGTGGCTTGCGTGTCTGACGGGATGAGACAGTCCCACTGAGGATGGGGGTCAAGCTGCAACGACCGGTCCTCATTTCACTTCTTTGTCTAAGACCCGAGATCGCCCTATTGCGACTGCAATTAGGAACCTGGTCGTACGCAGCACGCGTAGGCGGGCTGGGGAGCTCTGTCGGCCACAGCGTCTGCGCATCTCCAGCAGTCTTACTTTGGCAGATTTCTGCATAATTCATATTGACCCAACTGTGAAAAACTCGGCGCTTCGGTGGGATTTGAACCCACGACACCAAGGGGAAGGCTTTAGTACAGCCAACCCTCTAGCCACCTGAGCTACGAGGCCCGCAAGGACGACGCGAGTTAAATCACACTTGAGTCAAGTTACCAGCGAATTACTTAGGGAATCCTGCTTGAACAGTCAACATACTGTATCAGATTTGGTGGATTTCAGACGATGCAGTAGGTTGGGTGGGTAACATCACTCAAATGTGATTTAAATCGCGTCGTCCGGCGGGACCTCGTAGCTCAAATATTCATATAACCTGTCAGAATGAACCTATAAAGATTAAGTTCAACCAGTTTGTTCGAAGTTAGCGACTGGAGACTGAGGATATTAGAAAACTGAAACTAACAAGCCTCTCCACCAAGCAAAATTAACTACTAGAGGTTTTGACAGACTTTGAATAATTCATATTAATCCAACTGTGAAAAAGTCGGCGCCGCGGTAGGATTCGAACCCACGACATTCAGGGGAGGGATTTAGTACAGCCAACGCTCTAAACCACTTGAGCTGCGAGGCCCCGCCGGATGACGCGGGTTTAATCACATTTGCGTCAAGTTACCCGCCCAACCTACTGCAACGTCTGGTATCCACCAAATCTGATACATTAAGTTGACTGCCCAAGCAGGATTTCCTAAGTAATTCATCTGAAATCCATCAGATGACTACCAGGCTCACGTAATTCATAGATGTTTTGGCAGATCTTCGAATAATTCATACTGATCCAACTGTCTTGACTTAGTTTTGTTGTGGGAATGTGTGTTATGTGCCACGTCATGTGTTCTATTATATCTACCTAAAGGCAAGACCTTGAATTTTTTGGACAAAAACCTATGCTTTTTTTAACAGCCACCTGTCTTTATGCCCATGAACTCGTCTAAGGTACCTTACTTAATTACTATTTGTAGCATTTAAACCCAATGCAGAGACTAAGTAAAATCTTAATTTGTGAAGTAAATCAACAAGAAACTACTGGGCTTTGATGCAACGACCAGCTATACACGAAACCAGGGCTCAAGTAGCAACTGTTTTTGAGCAAAGTCCTTCAACTCAGCCGAGATAAGCATGGGACTCTAGATAAAATACAGTAGGTGAGCTAACTCATGAAATGTCAACCCAAATTCTAAAATGCGTTTTCGTTTCAAAAAGATTTATTAAGTAGGGTTGTAAAACTAGTCAACCTGCAAGATAATTCTATAATATTTAAGTTACCACAGGATGCCAGCTTTCGAATGAACTTCCTTTCGGCTGCATACAAAAACTACACTCTGTAAAAAATGACTATTTATGTAGCATGACTTTTTCTCATTGATTTTAGACGCCCCTAAAAGTCCAATTGTATTTCATAAAAAACATGCACAAAAATATTCATCCTTCGCACATTTGATAGTTAATTACGTCTTCTTCCAATCGTTTACACAAAGGAAGGGTATAATTCGGTTTTAAATATCTTTTCCAATTCCTGAATAATTTTAAACCTGCTCTACTGTTACACTCGGATTTAGGGTTTCCAAACTCCAAGCCGTATATCTTCCGCGTACGGAAAACCATACATTTCTCTACGGTAATAAAGTGGGACCATATAGGGTTCATGAATTTAAGCCGTGGATGTAATCCATATTGTTAACTTTGCAAGCCACATTGGTAAATGCGGAGACATGACGATTCATGAACGGCTATTTCGCGGTATTTAAAAGTTCCACAATAAGAATCTTTTTAAAACCGAAATATGTTACTCTTTCTAATATAAAATTGGATGAAGACGTAATTATCTACCGAATGAGGATAAGAATGAATACTTTTATGCATGTTTCCCATGAAATATAATTGGACTTTTAGGAGCATCGAAAATCAAAGAGAAAAATGCATGCTACATAAGTTGTCATTTTTTACAGAGTGTAGTTTTTGTATGCAGCCGAAAGGAAGTTCATTCGAAAGCCGGCATCCTGTGGTAATTGAAATATCGTAGAATTTTGTTGCAGGCTGACGACTCTAACAACCCTACGTAATAAAACTTTTCGAAACAAAAACGCATTTCGGAATTCGGGTTGACATTTCATGAGTTAGCCCACCTACTGTACTTGCGAAGTAACGGGCAGTAAGGAGAGCTTCGTCTTCAATAAATGCAAGACAAAAAGACGTAAACTAAGGCGTGTGTGCTCAAAAAACGTCCGTCTGGGAACAGGACAACCAAAACCATTGCATAAATGCACCGGAGAGCGTTAGCACCGTTAGAATCCAATTTTCACAGTCGAATCAAGCGGTCATTCATTGTTATGTATATATGTGCCAGTCTTTGGCGCTCGTTAGTTCACAGAAAAACCAGTTTTGGAGGTTACAAGCGCTCACATGATGCCGACTCGTCTTACTCAACTCTTCCCATTAATTTGACTACGGTTCCCAGGAAGCAACTAAAAAGTTATGATCCAGAATGGGGCCGCAATGGCACTGAAGGTCAACTGAGGAAGCGTTGCCTACCGCTGCGACAGCCGCCGTTGAAAATTGGATTAAACACACAGAAGACCGGCAAGATTCGTTGTCATGATAAAGACATTCAGCGACATGCAACGTGAGGCTAAAGAGATCAACAGACTAGGTGACTACCTGCACAGAACTTTTGGTTTGACTATGGATTAACGATACCTAACTTTCAATAAACTTTTGTCAAGCATGATTTAGACTTCCATGAAAATAAAAGATATCTGAGGTGTTACCTCAAAGTAGGTCAAGCAAATGAATTGTCATATGAGCAGTGACAACTTAACTGACATTTTTTCGGTGAGCATATTTGTTTGCTAGTTGAATAAACGCGAAAATTGTTTGTAACCTTGCTGTAATCATCATATAATTTTTTGCTGAGAAGAAATATTTTTAAAACGATTCTGTTCTCTCTAAAACGACACAAAACACCCGGCAGTGGAAGTTAAATTTTTGGCACTGGTTGTGTGTAAATGACCAAATAATATGCAAAACCAACCCAAACACAATGCCTCGGTCAGACGAAATTAAATCCATCAATTAAACCGACGACTTATATACTAATTGTTTGATTGAATGCTTGGTGTCGTCAGTTTAGACCTGATATCCTCTAGATGCCATGAATCTGGGGAATTCTAAGGGGAATTCTGAACACGTCTTTTCACAGTCTTCTCATATTATCCAAGAGACCACCTGTTTAGGCAGTTATTTTTTGAAATCGCTCCAGCTTTCAAAATCCCCCACTAACTTTTCATCTAATCAAAGTCAGAATGAAGTTATAGTCAACAAAATATTCTTTGGCCCTCCTTTAATTTACACAGTATCATCCTTTAAAGTCGACGTCCAAAGCAATCATGTAAGCTCGAAAGTTTCTTCAATTTTCATGGTACTCAGATTTGATAATCATTTTTTTGGCATCCAGAGCCGTTCAAATAGATTGTATGTCGATATGCTCTCCGCAACCCTGCAATCTTCCATCGGTAGATATGTCTGAGTAAGATGTACTGAGTTAGGCTCGCAAAAAAACTACCAGATAATGGCTATACTCAGTGGAAGGTAGACCGAAACGCTCCCGAGCCATTTCTTCGTTTTTATGAGCTTATGAACTTGCATGAAAAGATCCCTATTATTGTCCGTTGTTCACTTGCTGCTGTCATTCCTGATGATAGGCTCTTGTATGACTTTGGAACTGCCGAAAAAATGGACGGTTCCAATAGCTGATCGGCTTCCTTTTTATTGGGATATATAGCTGTAAGTAGACTGTTTGCATTTAATAAGAGAACAACCTCTCTCTGGGGGAAGCTCTGCTTTGCCGTTAACCAAGAAGGTTGATCATTGTCTAACCATTACACCGACCTTTTCTCTAGTCATGTGAAATCCATTTTTCGCTATGAAATCTAATGCCAGAACGCGAAATTTTCCATTTTCCACTTCTAAGGGAAAACTCATCCTCAGATGCGCCTCCGTTCGATGATTCGTGAAGTCGAGAAGCATCCATTGTTTATGACAATTCCTCTACCCCATTGCCTGCAGGTCATGTAATGCGAAAACTCTAGCTCATCAATCCAATTTAGACAGAGGCAAACTCCGCCGGTTCCTTCGGGAGGTGTCTTGTAGAACCACCACTCGCCAACTAACAGTAGCGTTAGGATCCAGGTCGTGCATCGCGTGCGTGGAGGGGCTGTTTCGCTTTATCAGCCGCCACGACCACGCCCACCTGCGGTCGCTTTAAATTTATTCTGCTATCGGAACTCTTTGGGTGAACGAAAGGGCAATGAACTAGACGCAACGAAAGTCTGTTTCGCAGCAAAAGACTTCAGTAAAAGCCATCGATGCACCTTCTTAGGAACAAGGCTGACTCTTGTCGCATTCAAGAGACGAAAATTCCTAATTTCTAGTATGTATTTCACATTATAATCTAGTACATATTCCGAGTATGTTGAGCTACTTTCATGCTGCCAAAATCACACTGAAGGGACTGTGATTGCTCGTCTAATTTGTTTCTAAGGGTGAACTGGGTGTCGCGGACGAGGGCACAGGTTTTAATTGCACGATCGCAGCAGGTTCATCGCTGTGTTTGAATTACAGTTGCACAACCTTGCGCTGACTAGTTTACCCTACCGCATATAAACCATCGGCAATTAACATGCGTGAAGAAGTAACATAGTTGACGACAAATGGGCCAAGTTGTGCAGGCACGACCACGGTGGTAAGAAGTACAAACAAGCAGCACATTGATGGTCCCTGCCGAACGCATCAATGGTCCTGGTAGATACTTCTGCCTCGCCCCACCCTGGAATTCTGATCTAATTTGTGCTTGCACGAAGCCATGCCCAGCACGACCGACAACACACCCCTGTAATCGTCCTTGACCAACGGGCTAAACAATATGAGGGTATCCGGCTTGTCCGTTTCTTCATAGCCGGTAGTCCTTGAACTCATTTCCAAATCCCCCTCCCATTCCCTTAAAAAGTCTGGCAACGGTAGGGCGTAGGACCCCACTTAACTGCCGGCAGATTGCGGATCGTGTCATACGGGGATTATGGTAATGAGGGTTTGAGGAGTGGGGCAGCACGTCAGACAGCAATCTGACAAAACGAAGAAGTCGTTTGCATTTCTGCCGACAGCCTTATCATGCGCCTTCGTGTGACAACGGAAACGAGAGTGTCAATTAAAAGAGTAAACAAAAGTCCTAAGAGGAAAAGGGCATGCAATACCGTAGGCAACCTACAGTAACTGGGGTTGTCTTCCAACGTAACAAAGGTTTGCCGCCCGGAATGACTAAAAAGCCCCATTTAGGAGCGGCACTAACTATCCCCCCCTCCTCCTGAGGCGAAGGGTGCTAGAAAAGGTGCCCCAAACACACCGTCGACAAGCCGACCGTGGCTTGTATAAGCAAAAACATTATGCAAAACAATCGACTCGTCCACATTCTCGTACGTTCCTAGTGGCCGCGAGGGTGACACTGTTCACCCTGACGTCCTGAAATATTCGTTGTCATTTGGGCAACCCAATCGCAAATAGTTCGGAAGGATGGCGGACTTCGGTATCCCGTGAACTGGTCCTCTACCAAGTTAAAATTTTGGCACTCGGTGAAACCTCCTCTGAATTGGGTCAACCGGAGGATGTGAGCGAGGGTTACAACTTCCTCTGGAGCGGACCTCCAAGGGTAGAGGGACGAGAAGCCGAAGCCGCCTTCGCCATTAACAAAAGTAAGACGGCTGTCCTGCCTGCCACAGGACATTAATTTCCCTCTCCTGACCACGGAGATGCCCCTTTCGTGAGAGAAATTTGCTCTCGGCGACAGCGCCTGTGCCCCCCCCCCATTGGCCAAATCTGATGACGCGAAAAAAAAACTTTTGCGAATACTTGCGCGCCCTCGTAACAACTGTGTGAAGGTGAAGAAATTTTCCATGTGCCTAACTGAATTAGGTGACAACTGCCCAAGGTGTCGGATAGTTTGTACATCTTCAAACCTCTCTCACTCATGCATACTGTTCAGCGGTTGTTCTCAAACTAAAGCTGCTTTACTGTAATTGATATTATTGTACAGGCCTGAGGATTACTAACAGAAAACATGCGTTAACCGAATGTGAATTCTTCAAACTGGCTGTCATTGGTAACCTCACCACTCGCGTTGGCACAGGACACGCTGTCAAGGAGGGAGTACTCAGTTGCTGTGGGATCGGCAGCTGCAACAGCAATGATCTCCTCCTGTAGGCCTACGTGGAAGGCTATCTTCCTCCCAACTTCCAATGCGGGCGAAGGAAGCATGGATGCACCCTCACCCGCGACATTGTAATCTGCTGGACTATGTCCTCGTTTGAAGGCGTGACCAGAATGACGTGCTCACGACTAAGGCGATTTATGGTATTGACTGCTGGACGGATCGCTGCCCCGTCATCGTCAATAGGAGGTCCCCACGACAACCACGCAGGAGTTCACATGGTTACCGATATCAGTGAACAGGCGAGTTCAAGAAGGCAGTTCAGAAGACGAATCTGCGATCACTAAAACAAGAAATTTGTTGGCCTGGCGTTTCGGATTCTCACTCAAACCCATCCTCAGAGACAGTCGCAAATAAGGGTAGTGGAGGCACAAGGAGTGCAGTATTTACAGTATGTAGCTGCCGTAGAACCATGTGCGTACTATAATTACTAGCTCTCGCAATCACCGATGGAGATCGTAATTGATGTGACGATGGCTTCTCAGTCTGCGTACGAGTCGTTAATAACCACGATTTAGTTATCCGTGTTGGTTGCTGGCGTGACGAGTACTCAGCGATTTGGCCCTTCATCACTGGGATTGTTGCCCGCTCACGTCCTACCCATGTGGCTGATTCTCCTGCCCAAAGAATATCTCGGCAGGGAATACGGTAGCGGAAGGTCATTGCGCTTGTTGATGGATTGCGGGCCTGAGAACCATGATTCGAGCAGGTCGCGACTCACGCGGTCGTTACCCCTTGCTAGGAGTTCGGCCTCTTGAAACCTGAAAATATGGCCGGGTCCCGTCGAATGAGCCGCCACCTGAGAGCTAGCGTCTCTTCGCCTCACTGCCGCTGCGTACTCAGCGATTCACCTCCGGGGTAATCTCCCAGTTTCCCCGATGTAGTTGCTTTGTCCTCAACCGCCCCAGATCCGGTAAACGGCACCAGACGTCTTCTGCCGTCTCAGCGGGTTCTTCGGCCACATGACCTGACGCCTGATGGTTGCTTCCGGCCTATGTGTAACCCCGACTTCAAGTGGAGTGAGAAGGCTACTGACGGCCTCCTAAACGTTCTTCATATACAGAGGGACCCGCCAAAATGTGGGGTCGGTTGGATTTAGTTTATGGTGTCGTTTGCATATGTGCTGGTTGACAAAGTTGCGCGGGCAGCAAGTAACTCCTAGTACCCGTCGAAGATATTGCAATTCAGCAACCTTGCCTTCCGTTTTACTGTAATGCGCCTCAACGTTCCGATATAGCGCTCTTACGCAACTATGTTTGTGACTGATTGGGCGGTTTTTGCTGAAGGTCAGTACTTGCGTCATATTTGCAGCCTTCCTGGACATTTTGGTTTTTCGGCCATTACAATCTTTGTGGCAAACGAGGACATTCTAAAAAATGCCAACGGGTTGCTGATAGAAGCCAACGGGTTGTTTTCTTCCTCCTCCATCGTAGACTGAATGTCCGGGAAGACGGCGTTCGAACGTTCTTCAAATGTCAGCACCTGATCCCGTTCATCCGCATACCGAGCCCAGAATTGCGGCCTGAGGTGTCAGAAAATTAGCTATTCCAACCTCAATTAAACTGGACTGAACAGTCACGTTGGCAAACACGTGTTTTCGGTAATTCTTCATAGGGCCAATACGATTACACGGAGGGGTGAAAATATGCAAAATTAACAGTAGCAAGGGTCCAGGAGTGTCCCCTCTTCTCATAGGTCCCTTGACAAAGGGCCCATATCGATAGCCTAAGGGAAATTCGAAAAAGAAAGACATTGTGTTTACCAGACCGCATAAGGGTTCAGGAGTAGTGCTGATGGACAGAACGGGTTATGTGGCAAAACAAGAGGTAATTCTGTCGGATCGTTCTAAGTTTTCGAAATCCGATAAAGATAAGGATTGCACAGAGGCTGTCGAGGGCCACTTCACGACTATTCTCAAAGATCTCTACAGAGAAGGTTATTTGTTTAACAAAGAGTGTGAACGACTGAGGCCGGTGGGCACGACAATACCAAGAATATACGGCCTTCCTAAAATTCACAAACGAGGACTGCCCTTACGTCCAACTGTCGCATTTTAATTTCCTCAGAAATTATCTACGAACTTGGAGTGGATCAGTTTACTCAAGATCTACATAAAAGTATCCGTCTGTGCCCATAGACCCTTGAATAAACTTAGCTACTCCAAGTTCGTAGATAATTTCTGAGGAAATTAAAAAGCGACAATTTCTAAGTTGGAGTATCTACCAGAAAACAGGCGGGGAATGCTGGGGGACCCAATGACGAGTCGGACCCCTGGCAGCTGCGCCATGCAGCGGCAGAATATCGGCGAAACACGCGTGTATGAGCTTTTGGCTAGTACCTGTGCTGCTAGTATGGTATCACTTTATCCCAAAGCCTACTTCCCATCTTAGATACGAGGAATTCGCCCTACCACACCGTTGCAAAATGGCTGGTAGAAAGAATAAAACCATTGCAAAGTCATCTGTACCCTCGAAGTTTGAGACTCCTTTGAGTTCGTCGAAACCATCCAAAGTTTTAATGATAGTGGACGGAGGATGTTATCACTGGATGTATCATCGCCGTTCACCAAAGTACTCGTGTTAGAAATGAAAAATCTCTGTGTGATGTTATTCGTGATACGAAGTACCCCATAGGCATGCCAGTGAAAACGCTAAAAGAACTATTGAACCGTTGCACACAAAATGTCCATTTTCTGTGCAAAGGTCATTGATGCAGGCAGATAGGTGGCGTGACAATGGGCTCAACGCTTGGACCATTCCTTGCAAATGTGTTTATGGGCAAAGTCGAGTAAACAAGATTGCAAGATATCATTAATGACCTCGTCTTCTACGGTCGGTACGTGGACCGTGCCTTCTGCCTGGCAGATGGTACCGCTGATACCGAGGTCCTTGTACAAAAGCTCAACAGTGCGCAGCCCTCACTAAGGTTCACTGCAGAGTCCGAGGTAGATAATGAAATTACGTCTCTCGATGTCCATTCGCACAGGCAAGAGGATGGGTCTATCCAGCGCGGGGTGTTCCGAAAGAAAACCTGGAGGGGACCATACATTAATTTTCAGTTTTTTCCCAAAGATCAAACGAAATATGGTCCAGAGACTGACAGCTGGAGTGAGGCGCATCTGCTCATCTGAAGTTATTGAAGCAGAGTTCCAACAGCTGCGGAACACGGTTCGCGAGAACGGGTACCCAGATGAATTTAGCATCCCAAATATCGGGGAACGCACTGCAAAGCCCGCTATTTCGACTGCGGAAAAGAAAGATGTATTCATAAAACTGTCTCTTCCAGGGGTCACAGCAAGCGAACTAGTCAGACGAGGCTTAACTACAGCTATCATGAGAGCATTCCCCGCGACGAAGTTACGCGTATGCTTCACAACCTCTCCCCTCCTACGTCTGGGAGGTAAAGACAGACTACCGTTGGAGGTCAAATCAATGTGCATTTACTCATTCACTTGCTCCTGTGGAGCGGGATATATTCGCCGTACAACGAGACGCCAGGTAAAAAGGGTGCCTGAACATATGCCGCCTGACCAGACAAAGGTGAGACCCGATCGATTTCGAGTTCCATTCTCGCACATTTAATCGATACGAAGCACGGAGTCGACGTCAAGGAAGCATTCCAGATTTTCTACCGGACACCAACATGCTTCTTTAGAGGCCTACGCTAACGGGTGCTAGCAACGGCCGAGTCAGTGGCTATAAGGCTAGCGAATCCAGTGCTGCGCTGTCAGAAAACGCTGACGCAAGCGCTCGCTCTACCCTGGCCAACGCCAACCTCATGTGATGACAACATGCCGCCTCAAATCCCTGATTACAGTGATGGCTACTCCGTGTACTCAATCCAAGAACATCACTCAAAGACCCTCTTATCTCCCTCCTCTAGTCCTGAAGACCAAAACCCTCCGACCTTTTCATGCGGGCGGCGTGCGAAAGATGAGTGTTAATGACTTAGTAGCCCTCGAGACACCTATAAACACCGTTAATTTATATATTTTTACTCCTCATATAACTGTATTGGCCTGATGGATAACAACCGAAAACACGTGTTGGCCAACTTGACTTTTCAAGTGTAACATGGGAATATTTGCGGAATTGAAACTGAACTGGACTGACCGCCTCGACAATGAGTCCCGAAATCGGTCAACCAATTGGCGTGCCCATCACCTGCCTTTATATACTTCTGTCAAAAGTAAAGTACGTCCTGTAAATACTGTAAATACTGCACTCCTTGTGCCTCCACTGCCCTTGTCTGCGACTGTCTCTGAGGATGAGTTTGAATGAGAATCCGAAACGCCAGGCCAACGAATTTCTTGTTCCAGTGGTCGCATCTTCGTCCTTTGAGTCTCAGGGTTAGTTAAAAGGTTGTATTATCTGGTACAGAGGAAAGCCGATTAAATTTTAACAACTGCATTTACTACAACTATAAGAAGTGCAAATATTTTAGTAGCATACTAATGTCGAAACTAGTAGAGGGAGCTGCAGCATACCATTTGGGCCATCGCAATGGAAGACCTCGGTAACGCACACCATCGGTACCAGGACTGCGTCTATGACACTGACCAAGCTACCAGCGCTCTTATCGTTGAAAAAAATAGTCTGCACATGATCATCTACCGTAACAACGCAAATAAGGCCTCATAATCACGATGCCGGTGGTTAGCGTAGGAGAGTCTGAGGGAGATGTAGAATGGCTGGCTGTCTTGCAAAGCTGAAGAGATCCAGGTACATGCCGACCACGGTGAAATGAAGAAATACTTTACGATTACCAAAGCAATTGGACTGCGCCACTGCTGAGCCAAGATACTGTAACGCTGGTCCGCGCATACACAGGGTGTCCGTGACCACCCATCGACAACATGTGAAGAAGCTATAAGCCGATTTCCTCAAACAGACACCAACGAAGGCCCCGCTCGTTTACCTTCCCTCCTGGAAACAATCAGAGCAGTCAAATATCTGTCCAGTGTAAAAGTACCGCAGCTACGCAATTTCAATCGAATCCTACAAGTACGCCGACACACAGTCCACGGAAATGTTTACTTCACTGTTTCTGGAGATGTGGCGACAAGGACGCATACCAAAAAACCTCACCGATGCCATCATCTTGCACACTTATAAACATATGGCGAAGTGGCAACCTTGTGATGATCACAGAGGTGTTTCTCTATTCAAAAGCGCAGGAAAAATCCCCTATGACCTGCTCAATCTCCTGAACATGCAGCTGGAGCAGGAGCGTCTTCATGAGACGCAGTGCGCATTCTGTAAACGTCGAAGAACCACAGATATGATATTCGCGGCCCGAAAACTAAAAGACAAGTGTCAAGAAATGAGGATTAACCTCTGCACCACCCCTGTCGATTTAATAAGACTTCTGACACTGGGGATCGCAAATGACCGCAAAATAACGTAAAGGTATTCTGAGCTATCAAATCAAGTGGCAAGACAATTTGGCGGACAATGTGACAAGCTCTGACGCATTCGTGATGACAGGACTGCGATGCAGGACTGCGTACTCGTCCCCACTTCCTCGAACCTCATTTTCTCCATCATGCTGATGGGCGCCTACGGTGGTCAGGAATAAACATCAACTACTGAACAGCCAGAAAACTGTTCAGCGTTCATCGTCCGAAAGCATCCTAGAGATTACATACGGGCAGCGTTCATGGCGTACTGTTTGCGGATGATTGCACGCCAAACAATACAAAGGAAGAAGCCATGCAGCAAAGTGTGGAATTCTTCGTCCCTGGCTGCTTTAAATTCGACCTGGCCATTAGCACGGAGAAGACAGTGGTCATGCATCAATCAGCGCCCAAATACCGACTACACCAAAGCCCGTATGTCAGTGAAACTCACTTCGCGTACGCCGGAGCTTCGATTTCAGGAAGCCGAATCTCCTTAGCCCCTCGGTCTGGAGTCCCGCAGACTTGAACTTAACGTGGAACTTAAGATGCTCAGGGCTGCTCTCCTGGCGACGTTCTTTTATGAGGAAGGAGGTGGGCTGTTAGCGAAGGTCAGCCAATAGGAATCAACCTTTTTTATCTTAGCTGCCTCCGAAGAATACTGAAGGTAAAATGGCGGAGAAGAATCCTGGACACTGACATCCTGGAAAGAGCGGACTCCCTTAGCATTTGGGCCATGATGAGGACGGCACAACTGCGATTATGCGGATACGCCGTGAAGATAGACAATGAACGCCTGCCTAAACGTCTAGTCTACGGGGACGTCGTTACGGGTGGTTACAAACAATGCGAACAGGGCGTCGCTACGTGGACATCTTGAAGATCTCACTCAAGCCTCTGCAAGTCCAACCGGAGGCCTGGGAAGACCTAGTTCAAAATCAGCAGGCATCGCGCACTTCCATTAAGACCGGAGCTGAAATCTTCGAAGCCAACCGAATAGTCTTTGTTAGAGCAAAAAGAGAGACCCGCGAGGCACAGATGCAGTGGACCACTGACGTCAGCGCCCACTTCTGACATCGTGCCCGCAGTTTCAACTGGCGTTCCAGACATGGATTTGCCTCGATGGGTATTTGAGGAACCAGTGTACTGTCAACACGACTAACCCGTCTCTAATTCCACAACACATCATCATTACCACGGCCACTAGCAACACCAATGATGTCACTCCTACTGAACCAATAAAGCATTGCCATACCTGACCTTACCACCAGTGATGTGGACTTAATTTGAACCTTGTCGTCATTACAAGCACAGGTCTAGGTCACAGACAGACCAGGATGGTCGCCTGAGAATCCATTACACAGCAACTGGCGAAATAGTGCTGTGATTCTAATGTGCAGCCGCCCCACATATCTCATCTTCTCACAATGTCCCAGGTCATTCAGATGCAGAATAAATCTAACTGGCCATCTGCGTAACCCAGAAGGCGTAATTCATGCACTATCATCGAGATAAACCTACCTCCTATACCTGAAAACTCCTCTATCACCACCAATTTCAACCTCATCACTAACGTCGCAACCGCTCTAGGCGCCCGCCGGCTCGCTAGCCACAGTTTCATCTTGTCCTTACTGCCGCCGCAAATTTGCGTCACGCATCGGCCTGATCGGACACTTGAGAATCTCCCCTCTCGGACTGCCCATTTGCTACCAGGAGTCCCAATGTGCAACAGTCGCATCCGCACTATGTGTTCACGATCCCGGGGGACACTCGGTCATTGCAGGGATTTATTCGTCCGTATGCGCTGCCATTCAAGTCTTCGACTAAACTCCACACTAAATCCACCACATCACACCCTCCTCCAACTCCCCCACACTTTCTTTGGTCATTCATAGACTTCTTCCACATTATGCGCCACACTCCATATCAAACCTACCTCTTTCCGGCTTCGCCGTCACTGGTTAGGTTGGCGCGACATCACATGTCAGGACATACGCATCTCACATACACTGCGCGACCGATCTCACGAAATGTCGACCGAAATTCTGAAATGCGTTTTCTATTAGGAAGGATTACTTAGGTGAATTTGTAATACTGACTATCTTGCAGCATAATCCTATAAGATTTCAAACTCGGTAAGATGTCGACTTTTGAATTCACTCCTTGTCGATCTCCAGTATAAACCTTACTCAGTAAGGAATGACTACTTATGTAGCGGGTATTTTTCACATTGATTTTCAATGGTATTGCAAATTCAAATATATTTCATAAAAACATGAATAAAAATGCTTTATTTTACTCATTTGATGGAGAATCGTGTCATCTTCATATTGCACACTTGAAGAAGGAGTATAATTAGATTTTTAAAAAGTTTCTGATTAATAGATTTTTAAGACCGTGCAGTTTCCATTCACACAGCATCGTATCTGTCCGTTTACCACTGCTCCTCATGAAATGTACAACATAGTCCACATCCATTGCAAAATTCTATGGACTCTATATAGTATGTATTTAAAGTCATGGAAGAATGTATGATTTTCCAAACACGGAAAATATGCACCTTGTAGATTGAAATCACTAAGCTCTAGTGCAACGGCTGACCAGGCCCCAAATTATTCGGGAATTGGGAAAATTTTTAAAACATAATTGTGCTCCTTCTTCGAGCACAAAATGTAAAGACGATGTGATTCTCTATCAAACGACTGAAAGAATGCGTATTTTGTTCAAAGTTTCCATAAAATATAGTTGAATTTGCACGACCATCGAAAATCAACGTGGAAAATGCCTGCTACTTAAGTAGTCATTCTTTACCGAAAACAGTTTCTACAGGTAGTCGAAAAGAGTGCATTCCGAAGTCGATATCCTACCAAGTCCGAAATATTATAGGATTACGCCGCAAGATAGTCAGTATTACAAATCCACTTAAGTAATCCTTCCTAATCGAAAAGGCACTTCAGAATTTCGGCCATCTTTTCATGAGATCGGTCACGAACTGTAAGTGGTAAGCATGATCATTAAGGATTCCCAGTAAATGAGGTGATCGGGTTTTTGTGTGGCACACGTAGACGGGATGTCTAACTCTGCCACGTACTTTCATCACCAGGTGACTGACCGGCTCGGGAAATCGACACTGAGGAATCCCTCCTCACGATGCTTCAGCGTACTTGTCACCACAATAACTTTATCATGCTTTGAAATCATCCTAATTCGCCAAAAGCTGGAGCCTGTAAGGCTACCAAGTGACAGGGTAACCTGATCAGTACTGTGTGTATGTGGAGTGATTTCTGACGGTCTTTATGACACTCCGCGAACGTTAGATCCCAGCCGCTTCCTTGTTTCTGTGAACACGCAGTGCATGGTGCAGGAACTAGGTCGTAGACGGGCTGTTTGGCCTTTTTAACTACCGCTCCCAAGTCGACCTTTTGGTTGTCATAACATCGCCTTGCCATCGGAGCTTCTGGGGGAGGGAAAAGAGAATGCAGTATGTGCTGCGCAAATTCGCCTCGCTAAAAATTAATTCATGGGCAAATCACTGATCCCGTGCCCGCTCAGTGAAACACACAGCGGACGTCGCCGTTTGTGAAGGTCCAAATCCCAGTGTGTTCTTGACGAAGTATCGGTCAGATTTGGTTATGTAGCCGCATCTGGGGTAAACCAAATCCAGCCAGCCGTAATACGCGGCGGTGGTACCAGGAGCTTTTGCAGGTGTGTCCGGGGTACGCACAGGCGACGAGGTCAAGTAATTGTATGCAAAAAAAGCTACAGGGAATGCGCGGTTGTGCTTTGAGTGTTTGAGAAACAGTTGCCCTAAACCCTAACCCTAACCTCTACCCCAACCCCTAACTATAACTCCTAACCCTAAACCCTAAGCATAATCCCATAACCCTGACGCTTAACCCCAACCCTAACTCCTTAACCCTAACCCTTAACCGCAGCCCTAAACCCTAACCCTAAAACATCCAACGCGAAAGTCAGAAGGAGACGACCGATCGGAAGTCGAGAAGAACCACCGGCATTGAGCCAAAAAAGGCAGACATTACAACAAAGAAACAAGGTCGCCAACAGAACACACACCGCAATGCACAGCAACACCGTGCTAATGTAATTACACCAACTCAAAATAATTATGTGGGTCAACAGTATTGTCTCCATCAGGTGCGGCTACATAACCACATCTGACTGAAGTTTCCGACGCTTCCAACTCTAGTTCTGCAACCAGACATTCCTGTACACCATGGCAGGGGGGCATAAGTCGAGTCACAATTTTCCGAGTTGCATTGCTGTTTGCAGAATCGGACATTGGTTTCCAGACTAAATGACAGTCTTGTCTTTTCGTTCTGTAACGTCCGTAACGTCTGTAAAGTTCCGTTTAACCAGCTCCGCGTTCTTTAAGTTAGATTAGAGTTGGAATTTAATTCAAGGCAATACTTTAACTTGAAAGTATCGTCATGTGGCAATCAGCATTGCAGCTGTATTTTAAACCTCAGGCCACATAAATAATTACTACAGTGAATTGGTCTAAGTGTTTCATAAATTTCCTTGAGTTCAGTCCTTGTAAAACTTGTCACATTTTATCGGCAGTTCGGTTGTCGCAAGCGATTACGTTGACCGTGTCTCCCACTGAGTGGCCGCAGCATCGGGGACTTGCATGGCGTCTGCCGCGGTCTCGCCTCCCTAATCCGCCAGTCTTCGATGGCAAGACGCAGTCAGGACGATAGGAAGCGGGCTCGGATGCAGCGACTGGCAAAGCCATACACGATCTGGTCCCACACAGTTCACCAGGTTTCCATGGAAGGTGTGGCGACTCACATCTCATCTGTGCGGGAGTGACATACTCGACACATTGAGAAGGAGTCACTGAGCCGGACTCCCAGTCCTCTTTTCAGCCACCCCGCATACACACACAGTACTGGTCAGGCGGACCAAGTTATCCTGTCTGTAGGCAACCTACCATGGCCTGCCTTTTAACGGATTGCGGTGATTTGAAAGCTCATCAGAATTATTGTGATGAGGAGTACGTTGAATTGCCATAGGGGTGGATTTGTCGGACTTGACTTCATCCTCTCTTCCCTTTCTCGTGCACCACTCCACTGCCCAAACCGGTCAGCCTTCTGATACTGGGATTTGACGCTGTGGGTGCTAGTGTTCATTAACCCGTCTGCACGTAACACACGTAGCCGGGTCCCCCGACAGAGTGTACCAGGTCTAAAAAAAGTGGGTGGCTAGGTTCTCACATGCGTGAGCGCCACTAAAGCAAACTTCAGAAGGAGCTATTTAACAAGACCCTCAGTTTGCTGGCCAGTCACCGCACGTCCACACGCACATGCTGACAGTTCGAGTGCCGCATCTGACGATGTCCACCGTGTGCCCCACGGCCAGGTGAAAGCAAGCACGGTGACTTGCGCGGGATTTGGTTTATAATGAATGCAGACTTGCACAGTATCTGCCTCACCCTCTCTTCCTCCCCCCACCTGTATCCGGTGTCAAGACATAGTCATGAAGACCGGAGGTGAGGGAGGACGCAAGTGGATGGCACGGTCGAGCCCGCACCTTAGCGCTCCACTCCACATCCCCTGGTCCATACAACAAATAACCAGGATTTTAACCAACAACAAGAACAGAAGGGGCTGGTACGGCCGAAGTCGAACCTACGCGTGCCGCTACACTCAACTCGGATCCCACGCACTGGAAGTGTCATAAAGGCTACTTTAAGAAGGAGCCATTGCAGCCTGACTCTTGACCACCAGTCGGCCACTCTACATAAACACACAACACTCGGCCAACTGCGAGGCCCAAGTTATCCCGTCAGTTGGCAATCTTCCAAGTGACGGCTTTTAGCGCACCGTGATAGTTTCAATTGATTCAGGTTGTTTATAGTGGGGAAACTGCGCTGAATTGTCGACCTCACTCTTCCTTCTCATTGTCATGCCCTAGTCACTGTCCGAGCCTGTCAGTTGACAGGTGCGGGGAATGGGTGTGGTGGCTGACATATCTAGTGTCCTTGTCTGCGCGCGCCACATGCACGACCTGGCCCCCCAAACACAAACACCAGGATTTCACACATCGGGGGTTGAGCAGCGTACATCTCACATGAGTGCGAGTGTCGTAGGTCACGTTAAGAAGCAGCCAATTGAGCCTGGCTCTCAGCCCACCAGTCCGCCACTCCACGGAAACGCTGGGCAGACTGCGTGGATTGAGTTGGGACGTCAGTCAAGAACCCTCCATGCCATGGTGTTTGACGCGCCATGATAGTCTCAGACTCGAATCCCACATGCAGCCGAGAGGCGGCATGGAGACGGTGCTGAGACGCACGCTTCCTACTTACGTGGGAGTTGGCAATTGAATGCTTGGGGTGGATTATGGTGCTGTGTGATGCAGGTGTTGGTGGGATAATATGTGATGATGTATGGGTGTCGACAACCTGGCAGGTTTGGCCCTCCGCTATCCTGCTCGTTGTGTGGTCAACGAACAGCCGTCATTGCAGTCTGCTATCTCGAAAGCCGACTCCCCTTCTCAAGAGTCCATTACAACTCCCCTTACGCTCATCGTTCAATTCCCACCGGCCTCAAACACTTTCTGCTTGTTTGTCCATGCAGACTGCATCTGGTTACTCTGGCCGCCTTCCTACTCCGCAAAGCCCGGGTTGGTTGTTTTTGCTTTGTTTTTCTCCTCGGGTCTTTGACTGGCCTTTATCCGCAAATTCCAATCCCTCTTCTTTATTTTACAGGAGCTATTTAGTCTTTTACCAAATCACTGCTACTTTTGTTAAACCTCTTTACACGGGCCTTTCTTCCAAAAAATCTTTACAGTGGCTGCCGAACCTTACGAATCGTTGGCTCAAATTCTCAAATATGCCTTCGGTTAGAAGTACACACTTAGGTAAGCTGACGGTGTTGGTCGGCATGTAACGTAGTTCTAAGATATATCATGCACACCTCGGTGTTGGCTATGGGATGAGTGGAAATCACGATTGGTAAAAGTCGTTGCATAAGTGGTGAGCCATTTTTGCATTGGTTTTCAATGTATGTATAAGTCTAAGCAGATTTTGTATAAGTGAACATAGCAAAACTCCTTTTTACTTATTTTTGTTCATAATGAGGTCTTTTGAAATGCTCTATTTGAAAAGTAGTTTTCATGGTTCCAAAAAATTTATAAATTGTCCCGTTATTTGCCTTTGGGTTTCCCAGATTGCATGCTGCATGCATTTAATTTATACAAAAACATATATTGCGTTATCGCATCAGTAAGATCCGTTAAGTTTTGCGATATCTATAGATAGTATTGCGCTACTCAAACCACTTAAGTGTCGCAAAATTCTGCTAATTTCAAATTTCTTTAGGAACTTATAGGCGTGCCTCCCGAGAGCAACATTTAAACAAGACGCATTTCCCTAGTTTGGGCTGGATTTTCATATGCCAGCTTTCTGTTGAGTAATTAAATTTATACAGGCATCTGAATTCAGTGTAAAAATGCGCACTGCTTAAGAAACGACTTTTAGCAGGCATGATTTCTGTAGGCGGATATTCTGGTATGACTGAAATATCTTCAGATTACATCACATGATAGTCAGTATCGCAGCCTCTCCCAAGTAGTCTGTCCTAATCGAAGACACTTCAGCATTTAGATTAATATTTCATGAGATAATTCGGCTAATATAACTCGCACTCCGATCCTTTTTCGAATACCAGCACAGTCGTTTACTTTTTCCTCTTTACGTTCAGATGACTTTGGATATTCGCAGAAGTTTGTTGTTTGTGCAACGGTATAGTTTCATTTTTCATCTTTTTTCAATCCCCAGTACAACAAACGATTCAGAAACATCGTCTTTTTAACACTCAAGACTGCGTTGATTTCCACTATCGCTTGTTCAGCGGAAACCTCTGTCATACTAATGACGACATGCATTCGCCGCTGACAGCATCCGACCTCAGACTCTTACGCCTTCACGGCAGCATGGATCACAAGGTGGGTTATGAATCTTCCACATTTCTCTTGGAGTGAGAAGGGAGGAAAGTGGTTGAGTACCTGAACTTCCTGTCTGCTGGCGCGAGCTTTAGAAGCACTGCAGGAGTCAGAAATTACAGCAGCAACAATGCTAGCGGTGGTTATATACCGTTTTGGCCTATGAACAGTCTGTTTTCGAGGTCTGATGATGACTGCTTATCGACCTGTGGACGGTTTTGAGGTCGGCATACTAATTGCCCTCAAGTTTCAGCCACCTCACGGTTTGTCTTTTCACCAATCCGAGTACTTATCTGCGGCTGCGCAGTTGAAGACAGGACTTGTTTCAAGGGCGAGACAGCAGTGTACAAAGTTCGAAATTTCAAAGACATCTAAGCCTACCCAGCCGAGTCGACATCCAAGCTGTTGCCTAGCGCGCTACCAGAGTTAAAACTACTTTTTGGTGCATATAGTAAGCAGAGGGGGTGTGGGGTGTCCAGTTGTGGATCTACCTGATGGTTGTAGTAGGTCGCTCACTTGCTTTCAGATGAAGACTACGTCTAGCGTCCATTAACTGGCCTCAAACTCCCATATGTGACTCCCCAAATCATCACCTGATGACCAGCCCTGACGTTGCAACGGACAAATTCTACGAAGATCTGCACGTCCTCCTGGCGACTGTGTCGAAGGCGGATAATTCGATTGCCCCGGTGACTTCAACGTCCTCGTCGACACAGACCATGCTGCCTGGAGAGGGGTGCTCGGTCCTCATACTCCCGACGGCTCCAATGACAATGGCCTGCTACTCCTACTAACCTGCGACCTGGATGTGCCCTCGGAGGCGACACTGGCACCTGCTGGACTATGTCCTCGTTCGGAGGGGAGACCAGCGGGACTTGCTGGTGACAAAGGCGATCCCGGATGCTGACGGGTGGACTGACCACCCTCGTCTTCTCCAAGATGCGGATTAGCCTACAGCCTCGCAGGAGACCTCATGGTAGGGGCCACCCAGGCAGGCTGGGTATTGCATTGTTGTCTTTGCCTGCTCACCATCTCCATTCCAGCAATCAACGACCCCGAAGGCTAACTAGCTTTCCAGTCGCCGCTGCCGCCGCCGCTGACGAGAAAATCTCCGTGGGGAATCGATGGTGTTAGCTGAGCGACAAGACTCAGTCGACCGCCCTGGCTATCCTCGGTTCCGCACGTCGCCAAGGTCAGGACTGGTTCGAAGACAATGACGCCGCCATCAGTAACTTACTCGCCGAGAAAAATCGTCTGCACAAAGCCTACGTCAGCCGCCCTACCGATGACAACAAAGCAGACTTCTGCGTGGTCGCCGCCTTGCGCAACAGTGGCTGCAGCAAATGCAGGAGGCTTGGACGGCCTGCAAGGCCGAGAAGATCCAAGGATAGGCGGATCGCAACGAATGGAAGAGCCCCTTCTCTGCGATCAAGGCTGTCTACGGTTCCACAGCCAAAGGCACTGCTTCTCCTCCCAGCCCCGACGAAACAACCCTTATCACTGAGATGACACAAATTCTGCAACGATGAGCGGAACAATTCAGAGGCGTCCCTAACCGTCCCTCTACCATCACGACACCGCCATCGCCTGTCTTCCTCAAGTGCAGACCAAAGCCGACCTCGGCCTCCTGCGCCCTCTCCACGAAACCATCTTGACCGTGCAGCAGCTCTCTAACAGGAAAGCGCCCCGAGCGGACGCGATCTCTGCTGAGATCTACAACCACGGTGGCTACTAACTCATGGAGCATCTGACGGCCCTCATCCAGGAGATGTGGCGTAAAGGAAAAGTTCAGAAGGATTTCAAGGACGTCACAATCGTTCATCTCTATAAGCGGAAATGTAATCGCCAAATCTACGACAATCATAGAGGCATTCTCCTGTTGGACATAGCTGGAAGATCTTTGCGCGCCTCCTTCTCAATCGTCTCAACAACCATCTGGAACGAGGTCTCCTGCCGGAAAGCCAGTGCGGCTTCCGTCGTCGTCGCGGAACCACCGACATGATCTGCGTCGTCCGTCAACTGCAGGTGAAGTGTCAGGAGGTGCAGATTCCCCTTTACTTTACCTTCTTGTATATGCCGAAAGCCTTCGTCACGGTGGATCGCGAAGGACTGTGGCAAATTATGCAGAAAGTCGTCCATGAGCTCTTCGCCGACCACTGCGCACTCAGCGTGACTTATGAAGAGGACATGCAAGGGAGCAAGAATCTATTCCCCGCCGGCTGTGACAACTTCGGCTTACTCATCGACACGGAGAAGACGGTGTTTACGCATCAACTGCCACCTGACTCCGCCTACCTCGCACCCCAAATCAACGTGGACGACGCCCAACTGCAAGCTGTGGACAACTTCACCTACCTGGGCAGCACCCTCTTTCGCAACACTAAAATCGGCGATGGAGTGCTGCGACGGTTTTCCGAGGCCATCCAAGCCCTCTGCGTCTGCGAAACACAGTTTAAAATCGATACGGTCTCCACATCGGCACCCTGTATTACTAGAACAAGCTGAATTTGTTTCAAATTATTAAAGGTTGAATTTGGTAGAATACAGGGTCATTAAGGTAAATGACTTGTGCCACTCGATCCTTCGATCTAACTTTAAGTGTGGTAGTGTGCATATCACTATCGGGCACGGAAAAACAGTAAGGCGGAACTCTGAAGAATATATCAGTTTCATACATATTCTAAATTAGCCAGTCTCGTGTCTTGAAGTTCCTGAAATTTACTAATGGATCAGAACCAGTTTTGCCAACCTCAGATCCTTCCCAAAACGTATTCATTGTTTGGAAGTTTCTTACAGATTTGGATTTCTGGAATCAACTCTCAAGATATTTTGGAATATTTTTCGGCAATATCCAAATAGCATACGAATTCTGCTGCTTTGGCAACGGCTAACGAAGAATAAATCCCTGTTTTCGTACTCCCGCAATGTTCCATCCAAATGCATATGTGATCTTTTAGCGTAGGAGACGCAGAATGGTCGGCTTTGAAAGTCGAGTTTCTTACCTCTGACTAATACTGACTAGTTGGACAAGAAGAGGGTGTAACTTCTTGAACCTCTAGATAATCGCCATCAGCTAACAATAATCAAGGCCCTTTCACATCGTTGCTGGACAGTTTTTGGCAAATATTATGGCGGAAGAAGTATGGAATTAAGGGCATGGCTGACACTGCACACTTAACTGGATATTTGCGATCGACCCTTCTGTGATGCTTTTTCAACTACGTAGACCACATAGATAGTTCTTTTTTGTCGGTCTAATGACCCGTGTCCTGTCACAGGCACGACGATAGAGGTGTTCATCATTCCCGCCCGTACTTTTACAGGCTATGTTGACATTTGATCTTTCACTCTTTTGTCCAAGCTCTGATTCGATCGAATAAACCAGTATACCCTATGGGAGTGCCTGAGGGAACAGATGCTCATCAAGATGGCCTGTGATGGCAACTTTGGTTTGAGACCGTGGAAGTCGGTCAGCAGAGTATACCGTTTGCATTTATGCGTCTGCGTAGGTCTGGGAAACGGTCTTATTAACTCGCTCGTAAAATCGCCCCGAAAACAATCCAGTAAAATAAGTGCTCCCATCCACGCAGGGTCTGTTGACCCACTGGGTTATTTTTTACAAAGAGTCACCGAGGATAGCTTTTTCCGAGAATCAACTGCTGAGTGTCCTTCAGTTCAACCTCAGTACTATACGCTGAGCAAATTTTCGTAATACACTAGGCTAGTCCGAAGATCCAAGCACGTCCCTGCTCAAGACTGGTAAATTCCCCCACGTTATATTTCAACGGATTGCGTGGGTGGATTTCCTATTTACCCAGGATGCAGGAGATTTTAATTTGCACACCCGCCCAGTAAACTTAATCGACTGAAAAATCTATCAGTCCAGCCTCTGTGCAAACGAATAATAAATATTTGTCATTATAGCTCGAAGAAGGAGACACTGAACCACTACGCACATCCATACCCACATGGACAGTATTCACTTTCGAGCAAAATTCCAGGAAGTCTGTAGAGCGCTCTCGAACCATTGAAAGCTAGTGCGATTGTAATCGCTTGAAAGAGCGCGGAACGTCGTAATCAGGCTAAGCAAATCGGTTGCACTGAAGGATTTTCACCAACCTTGCCGCCGGCACGAGCAAAACGCAACCAGCCAGACGCAGATTTATGTAAGCTAAATCATCTTCGGGTCGGATTTTTCTTGCCTCCTCCTTTTCCTATTTTCTCAACCCTGACGAAATGCAAAAATCCAGCTGAGCGACTATCTTTAACTTTTTTTATTTGCTCACTTGGTATGTTCTCACAGAGATGCATCTGGCTAGTGCACAGCTTATAGGTAAAAAGCTCTATTATCTCTGTTATTTGGAACTTTCATCGAACTGCGATGGCATGTTTTTGGAATAAAGTCTTGACTGTTTAGAGGAGGCCTTCGTAGTTGAAAAGTTTAGTTGAATTAAGCCTTCTCAGACCTTGCCTCGTGTTTACTCGTTCCATTTATTCCTCATGCTCTCCCACTGACCCGTTTAGTGTAGAGTGCCGAAATTCATGTAGCTTCTACTGTCATTTCTGGTCTTTAAACTATCCTCTTAACCCCGTCTGAAATGGATTCGGTTCTGATACACCGTTTTTCGAACCGGGGTTTATTGAATGCTCTGCAGGCTTACGTTAGCACTTTAGCTTCCCTGATTGCACCATCAAAAACCTGTCGCACTTGCGCTATTGACGAGACGGAAATCTGCTCAAAAAGCGGGAAACGATTAGTTGTGGATCAGTCCGTAATGAAAAGAAGAGTTTGCACATTCACTTACGGCATTGTCGTAAAGATTTTCGTTTTCCTGTTTTAGGATATTAATAAACGCAGACGTTTTACTGAATTGCTTACCTTAAATCAGCATAGAGATCGTCAACTGTTAGAAACAAACTAAAGTACGTACTGATACGACACAAGGAGGGGTGCCGGCAAAGACATTTCCGACTCATTAGCTGTCATTGGCAAGCCATGCCCAGTCGTAGGCTTGCGACCCCGAGGGTTCGAACCCGAGTTCCGTTGGTTGGAAGTCCATCGCTCTAACCAACGAGTCTGGGGTTGGTGTGGTTGGCCAATGACGGCTAATAACTCGGAAACTGTCATTCCAGTCCTCCGGCTTTTGTCGATACTTCATTTGGATATACACATGTGCATGTGATAAAGCCAATTACTTTCGTTGGGAAAAGAAACTATTTTAAGTTCATTTTCAACGCCGATTCCCCAATTCGTCGTCGGACGCAGACGACAACACTGTCCTCCCTCACTCACCTAGGCCCGACGTCAAGATAAAGTCAAGAGGATCGGAGGCGGGGTCAAGCACAGTGGCTGACAAAGCCAAACGTCCAGTCCATGCGTACCACACACGCCCTGTGCACGCATGATGGACCAGACTTTCGCAGAAATAAGAAAGGAGTTGCTCGGATCCCAACTAAGTAAGTGCCATTAAGGCCACACTCACAAGGGGTCATTGAAGCCTGACTCACTCTCTCTCTCACCCGCACTCTAGGGAAAAGGATGCTACGATTTTGGTACGCCACTGTCGTCGACAGAGACCAAATGGACCTCGGTTACAGTACTATTTCAACAATGTTAGACAGAGATCTCATAACACTTCGGATGTCACCGAATGAGAGAAACAAAGTAGCGCGTGCATCTGTAGCGACTGAGCAGTGTGAGTAAGTGCTCTGAGCGCTATAACTACCAGGTGGAATCCCAAGTCGTAAAGAGAAGACGAAAGAAACCAGAATGAGGGATTTATTGTGCACAGAACCCGGTGTTGTCCTCTCAGGCGACAGTGGCCACTGGCGAAGCCAGGGTTGGTGTTGACCTCGTCCAGTCAGGCCTGAGAGTCCCTGAAATAATGGTGGCAGCCGCTTTTGTAGGCTCGTGGGCCAAGCTCAAGTGGTGGCCAGTCAGCGTGTGCCCCGCAACACAGAGAACGAAGAGACGGTGACTTGCGCGTAAGTTACTTGATACTGATAGGAGACTTGAACAGCATCCACTGTATTCCCTCGTCCACCAATCACCTTAGACCCGATGTTTAGGTAACCTTGAGAAGACCGGCAGCGGGATCGAGCAGTGATCGCAAAGACTATATGGCTTGTCTGCGCAGACCACACACCTGGTTTGTGCGCAATGAACCCCGTTTTCACGGAAACGGGAAATGATCGGCTTCGATCGCATCTGAACGGAAGTATCATGAAGGCCATCTGAAGAATGAGGCATTGCAGTCTGAATCCCCGTCCTGAGAGTAGGACCGTCAGTTGGCAGCCTTTCGAGCCACGGCTTTTAAGGTACCGTGATAGATCCAAGCGCGTCAGATTGTTCGAGGTGAAGAACATGTGCTGAGTGCCGTGGTGACGGGGTCCTCATCGTTGGCCTCATTCTCCCCCCACCCAAGCACCAGTCCAGCGTCCCGAGCCGGTCATCCATCTGATGCGATGACTGGGAGCGAGCGTTTGACAAGATGCTCATTTTGCATGACCTGAACGTGGTGGGCAAGGTAATCTGCGTGCACATATATGTATAGTTGGCAGCACAGGTATAGTGCAAAACGTGTGCCAACGGATGGAGTTGCCAAACGACTTCTCGTAAAATGAGAATCGCTTTTTTACGAATTGTCTTCAGACAAGTTTAGGAATGAATAGCTTCAAAACACGATAACAGACTTAGGGAGCATCGAGCGCCGGCTTTACAGGAACGTGAGATGGGTCCTTTTTCTAAACAAAACAAGGAAACAAGCGAGCATTCTTTGTCACTGTGGATCCGTAAAACGACAGCAGTCATAAGTCCACTAGAATCGCCATGGAGGGAATTCCAAACAAGGCCATGGAGGTACATCAAGTTGACTCATTTCATAACTTTTCAGCGGCGAACCTCATTCATGGAATGCACGCTATCCCTGTGAAAGAACTCAACTTGCATCGGCATCCCACCTTAGGCGTTGTTCGAATGTCCGTTTTCATGCAAAGTATCTGATATTTCGCAGTCCGAAACAACGCCAGTATATCAAAGAACCTTCTTCCAGAACTGCCCCCGAAGTCGATGCGTTTTAACTGACTCAGTGGGGCATCCAGCTGAGAGAAACATAAGAAAAATTGTGTACTTTAACGAATGGAAACCTCTCTGTTGTTCTGAATACCGTACGATGGGAGAATAGGGTGATCGGTAATTTCGCCCAATTACACGGCGAAGGACAGTCGGTCTGTGCTGGCCTTGAGCTCGGGTTTAGAGCTCTCGCAGACGGCCACATAGCGATGGGCAGTAACCGCTGGTAGGTGCTACCAACAGAGCAAGGGAGACTGACGAGGGCATTCTGGCCTGTTTGTCATTGTCCGCCAGCCCAAATAACTGGCAAAATGTTGCCTGCAGCATTCTATCTCTAAAAACACCACAGAGGCTGAACGTACATCCCGTCAAACAGCTTCCAGTGATCAGCAGTATGACTTCAGCTGTTTCGAATAACCACAGTGCACATCAAGCTCCCTCGGGATGCCTAAGCTCCATCACACATAAAATCTCCATGTGCGTCCAGTTACCCGGTGAAACTGTGCGTGTGCAGTTTGTTTCATGCACTGGAGAGGAACCAACCTATTTTTGGTGCGAGTAAACATGGACCTTATGCCATGGCTGCTATACCCGGGGTATTCGACCAGCGCTCGCTCACGAGGTAGTGAACCTACAGAGCCCGTGGCTTGCGTCAGTCGTTGCGTCCCATTAGGCAACCAGGTGGTGAGGCTCTGACTTTCCACTGGATTGTGAGCTGGGAGAAAGGTCTGGCCGGCTCGGTTCCTGTACGCTAAGTCCTGACTAAAAAAACACTCAAACCGGTCTTACCCTGTCACGGCAGACAAACTTCATGATTTGAAGGGTTGCCAAACGAGGGCGAATCCTACCTTCTCCCGCATAGAGTCAGATTGGAATGGTCTTTTTTAATGTGACCTCTACAGTACTCTCGACTCGCCTCGTGGCAGAAGTCATTCTGGCAAACTGGGAAGCCTGCAGTTCTTTCAGATAATCAGTTAATCGAGCGGACACCAGGACAATTGCGATCGCCCAAAAAAGCAGGTGGTACAGTACACGCTAACGTCCTCAGAAAGATCCGGTTCACCACACAATGAAAGTTAACTAAGCAGGTCCCCGATATGCTTTCTTTTATAGTGGCCGCCCAAAAAAAACGATGCGAGAGTTCCGCAACGGGGCGAGTGAATTCCACAAGAACGACCGGCGTGCGTCCCTCCACTGCTGTTTAATCTTTTCGACGCCTATACAAACAACTATCATGTGCATAGATGGTCCCCCGCCAAATAGCTCCATTGGTCTTGTCGAACACCTTCAGAAACATTGGACCACGGCCTGAAAAGCACTGTCAACAACCCAGATAAACGCGCCTTTCTCTACCACACTGTCCCCACACGCGTGACATTCAGGAAAAACTTCTTTATAGGCATTTTCCTGTGCAACTTGGGGCCGGCAGGTGTGCAGCACGCGTATGAAGTGGAATATATCTCGCGTAAATGTGCAAACGTACATTCAGGCTACCGCCGCGGTCCTGGCTGCTTGCAAAAAACGAGCAAATTATGCGTGACATGGCCAGAGAAAGTTCTTAATCCACTATAGTCAGTCAAGAGTCACTTGAAAGGAATCTCGGTTGCCGCGAGCCGAAACTCCGGCACCAGTGCCTGCAGACGAAATAACAAAAGTAGCAATTGATGTTGTTTTCCTCGGAAAAACAATCGAATGAAGAACCGTGCGTGCAGTAGGAAAGAGAAAAGACTTCTGACCGCCTGAGAGGCGTTACCAAACATCACATTAAAAAAAAGCAGTACAAAAGTGCCTGAACCACAGGAAATAGATGGCCAGGCATTTCTTGAGCGAAGCAAAGGTTTGCAGAGATGAGGCGGAAGAAAGAGGTGGAGGGGGAGGAGGACGCTGAACAAATCTAGCCAAATATGCTGGGATCCAGCAGTCGTAGAGAGAGAAGACAGGTCTCGTTGATACCAGCCGGAGAAGACTGAGAGATGTCACCGAGATTCGTCGAACCGTTCTCGAAACTGCTAATAAAGAGTGAGAGAGAGACCCATGTTTTAAGGTGCAATTGCCTAGCAATGAGTATAATATATAACCTTGTGCGCAATCCTGCCATAGAATGTGACTGGATTTATACAGGCATTGAAAACAGTGGGGAAGACGTGCAGTATGCAGAAAATCACAGTTTCCGAGCGAAAATTACGCATGTGTGAGAAGACGCCAAGGCGACAGTGCGCATGTTACCCCAGTAGGAGTTTACCTAGCTCAAGTTACATGCTAAAGTTTGTAAGCTTTTCCACTTGAAACCTTATCGAAAAATTTACGCAGTTGATTTGAGCGCATGGTGTGGGTAAATACATCATACCGGATAACCAGTCTAGTAGTGGGGACAGATAAGAAAGCCTGAAAGGGCGTCAATGGACAGACGAAAGGCTTAATCACTGCTTGAAGGTGATACCGCGCAGCCAGCGAGGGGGACAGTGATTTTGAATGCAATCAAACAGAAGCCGTAGACCAGGTGTATACAGACTGTATCCGCATCAGAATCGCAGAAACGTATGTACAATTCACACTGCAGCTTACCTGAACACGACCTCCCCGTGTAATGCATACGATTCTCCCCATGCATTTTGTGTAACAACAGATTCACCTTAACTGATGGAAAAGGCAACGATAAATTTGGAATTTTCGGACAGAAACTTGGCGCGCTAACATCGAATTGGTACGCCCACTAAAGTAGTGTCGGGGCCGGAACTGCAGAACTTGCGACCATTCTCAGTCATACGATGACAACGAGTTAGGAATAGCGAGCGATCAAATACGTCCGGAAAAATATAAAGGGGGAAACGAAAGGAACTGAGGCCAGACGTACGTGAAACCCCAAAATCGGAATGTCATCAGAAAGGACTCGCTGATATGACTTGTAGCCTGTTAATCGACCGAAGAACAACGCACAGCTCTCTAAGCTTATTCACGAGGATAAAAATCGCGCAGGACATTCGCACGGAAATATGCAGGACGTTCAGCACGTCCGGTCATCTCTCCTAAACCAAATCTTTAATGGAGAATAAGTTCAGGGACTATAAGGCGATGTAGGAAGAGGGTAAATTTAAAAAGTGGCGGCACTCCCTGCGGTGTACTTCAGACCCCCGCCACGTTGCACTGGAGGCACGTCAAAAGTAGCGGCTTTACGAAACTAGCAATTAAACTACCACTTTTCTCGTGCTGCGAAGTGACCTAACAACCAGATCCTCAAAACTGTGGATGGATGCTTAGTGTGACACTAGAGCAACTATCACTGATATGCCAGTCTCATGGGTGGGGTTTACTTGTGTTGACTTGAGAGAGCAGGACAAAAAGTACGGAAGCGTTATGTTAAGTAAACCACTGCGTCCATACTAACGTCCTTGATCTCACCACGCCTTCTAGGAAAAGAGTCAGGACGACACTGCATGGACCTGACCAACACAACCCAGATGACTTAAAGTCACCGTTGCCACCCTTACAGGGCAATGGTAATCGTCGTCCACTGCGGCCGGCGAACTATTGTTGCCCCAGCCTAAATACTGGGTCGAGTAATGTCTGTCCCGTTTTGTCTTTTTCCCATAAGAAACAATGCTTACTTCAACGACCCTGAAATTTTAAGTTAGCAGGAAATAACTCTTGTCGAAATCTCAGCGAGGTACTAATGCGAGTATAAAAATCAAACACGCAAGGCTTGAGGGCCAAAACATCGGTGAATTTTTCGGGTGTCAAACGATTTTGGATATATGTGACAGTTCACAGACGGGTTGCAGGGCGCTGGTTGTGCTGAACCAACATCGGAGCTACCTTGGGCCATGGTACGCGTTACTCAGGCTGTGTCGACTCTGTGTTAGTTTTTAGCTACAGGCGTATAGACGGTGGTCCACGCCACGTCAGTCAGCGTGCGTAATCTCATCACCGGTCGCGCAACAGACTTCGGAAAGCCAGTTGCGCATGCGAGAATGCCGAGGTACATCTCCCCATGATAATCCAGCCAATCGCTTGCCATGGTAACTCTGACGCGCACAAAACCACCACAATAGTCTACCAGTCGTGCCTAGGAGGGTCTCCGACCGATAGGATAACTCAGCCCCACTTGAGACTTCAGGATAGACTGGAATAGACCCCTTCTCAAGGTGGCCATCGTGACAACCCTCTTAAATGAATGATCCAAGACCCTTCTTCGTGTGTGGTACACGAATATTGGCTATCTAACTGTATCAGTCACCGTGTCCACGCCCATCTCCAGCCACTTCTTTACTTTGTCTTTTCATCGAAACATGGTGGGGGAACGAAGAGGGTAAGATGGATGGTGCGTAAGTCGGCCTAACTAGAAATTAATTCACGCGAAGCCGGCGTCCCTGCGCCCACCTAGTTGGCCTCGACGACAGCCAGGAACTACCGGCTAAGCATGGAAGCAAGGGAAGAGTAATAAATCCGAAAGGATGATAATACAACTCTGTACATCAGATGGCGATAGATGGGCAGCAAAAATTCCTGGGCATCTGGGACAGAATGACTAAAACACTGAACACTCGCTGACTGGCTAGCTAAGGACAAACGATATTGCAAAACGCAGCAATCGTAACGACACACACTACACATGCCCGGTTGGCAAAACGCACAGGATTTCCTAAAGAATATGGCGGCAAGTAAACAAGAGGAGACAGTCGACTAACAAAATACTCGCCCAGTAAGGAAGGGAGGAAGAAATGTGCAGTAGCTGAGGCGGAAAAAGAAGCATTTCTCTAATTTGGGATCGGCCCAGCAGACTGAATCAGTGAAGCCCAAGATATACTCAAGGCAATTAAAACACATAAACGCAGGTCGCCTTCATTCCACAAATAAACGGAAAGGCGATAAAAAAAAACAGAAAGAGGTGGATGGAGGAAATGGAGAAGCAACAACAAGGGCGGCAAAAAGCAAACACAAATGCCTGATTTTCGGGCGTCAACAGTGCGACTGCATGCCGAGTTGTCAAATGTTTGGTCATAAACCAACAGCGTTCAGCGAACTATCTTGCTTCCAAGAAAGAAAAGGGTCCTACGGTCGAGTTCCTGGTCAGAGCCTTCGCAGACGGTCGAATGGCGATGATCCATCAATACTTAGTCGATGATAACGGCTCGCGCCTACGACTGTGGACAACAATAGGCAGGACGTGGGCTCATGGCTTAAATTTGGGTGACTTTTGGTTTTAAAAATGGTCGGTGACAGGTGGAGTCAAGCGTCCTCAACCCCTCCTCCCCCCTCCCCCGAGGCTGATTGTCAGATGAAGGTAAATAAGTTAGAAAGTGGGCATCCCAGTTTCCCCCGGTTTTTGTCGGTAAACACTTCCAAATGGCTTATATAAACGCTGTCACCTGACCCGGAGTTCCGTTCTGATGACTCGTCTTCAGGTTTCGAGGAAATTCTGGACATTGTTACATCTAGTCTCCATTTGCAAAAGTGGAATTATACGGGAAACCATGTGGCGAACGCCCAGGGTAGGAAAACTGAAGAGCAGGAGGCCTGTAGTTGTGTCATCCAGCTACGGAAAACCAGCAAAAACTCATCCACACCCCTACAGCATTCTTGTTCAAGGAGTATGGCAACACAAACTTATGTAGGTGACCAAGTACGTTACTGCTAGACGCTTAGGCGAAAACACGGTTCGCCGCCGAAGTTAACGGTATCAGGGGAGGATGCTAGGAAAAAGGTAGGAATCGTCTCCGACGAACCTGCACAAACGACAAAAATGACTTAGCGGACGAAGGGGCAGTTCTATTTCCTGCGTCCACAGGATCGCTTATTCCCGCAATATGTGGGCTGTCAAAAAGCTGGGGTGTTCAAGCAGAAAACACTATCGAAACACTTCCTCTTAAAAGGGAATAGCACAGTGGCGGGTGGTCGAAAGTGGATTTCTTGACACTGGCTCCAAACGCATACACGGAAACAGCGGAAATTTTACAGGAATTATGCAAAGGATAGAAGCAAAAGGCCAACACATAAATGTTGCCCTGTTTAATTTCCGAGGAAATTTATGCGCGAACGTGGAGTAAATCCATTGGAGCAAACCTTTTCGATATATTTGAGCTGAATTCCACCAGCTACTGCGGAATAACCGCGTAATATTCACACACCGTCAACAGGAAGCCAGTAGTATCGAATTGTGTGATTATTTGCCGCTCTTATCTAGTGCCTGTGTTGTCAGTACGGTAAATAATTACACAAATAAATGTTCATTCGATCTGCCTGATTTTTCGTCCGGCGAAACCTTTCAAATGATATGCATATGGAACACCTTTGCACTAGGGGAAGTTATAGGAGACAACTAGGTCCCTGTCCGGAAGGTATGGTAGTGGAAAGCAAGCACATATTAACTCGTGGTTAAAATCGAACTTAGAACGGTGAAAGGTCAAAACAAATAAACCTCGTAGAGGACATGCTGGGGGCGTTTCCGATGAGACAACATTCCGTCATCTCCATGAAGAGTTTGCAGGCCAGTTCGAGTTGAGTGTAAAGACGAGGATGTGATTTTTTACGGTCTGCTAGGCGCATAGAAAATGCCATTCGAATGGCCAATCATCGTACGAGCAGTTCTAGAGCAGTATGTCAATGCTACGAGCTCAGTTACAGTTCGGAGGACTGTGTATCTCCCTATAGTCTGATAATACAATCACTCGAGGCCACACACAGACGACAAAATTTAATGCTTCGCGGAAATGGATATCATAAGGAGGACTTCCAAAAATGTCCCAGTCTGACACACGCGAAAAAACGGTATTAGCATCGGACAACGGGAAGCCCCGGAAGACGGGGTCTCCTGTTGGCCCTTCCTCGGACTACCTACCATTTGCCCTACAGGTGACAGCTAGTTGAACGGCCTTCAGCGAAGGTAAGCTGCTAAATAAGCAGGTCTTCGGGTATGGCAAATAAGCTCGTAAATAATGCAGTGCTAGGGGGTGGCTTGGTTGGATCGTAAGCCTTTGGCGGCAGTCACGTGGCGAGCATTGTCCGACACGCAAAAAGGCTTTACCCGCCACTGTCCGACGCGGTTCTGGAGCCACAAATGGTGTGTCAAAAAGGACGTAAGTAGAGACGTTTGTTCTCAAGACCAAAAATTACAGAAAAGCGTCCTTCTACCCAACAGCCCCTCGCGACCGTACCTTGAAAAGACACGACTTAACGGGTTTTTTTACGACCGGTTAGAGCCTCTGTGATCTGAGGCGGTATGGCGGGGGTTAGTGGCATCTTGAAGAGCGATTTTTAGCCTAACAAAAACGACGTGAAAATAACAATAAAGTTGACAGTGCCAAATAAACCTGAGATGAGTGACTTGTAAAATAACGTGGTCAAATGGGTAGGCAGCAGTTCCCTCCTGAGCTCTGCAGAAGCCCTTCCACTGTGAAACTAAGGAAGCCTACCCTATGCACGCATACAACCGCGAAAAGCAATGCACATTTTTCCTTAAGCCAAAGACGCCGACAGAGCAGTCGATTTCTAAAATTCAAAAACGAGGGACACAATAGAGCCGACTGGAAACTTGGTGGGCACCAGCCATAAACTGGACCCAATTGTGAGTCCAACGCCTAGATTTGTGAGCATGCGTTCATTCCCTGCGGCACTTTAAGACTGAGGCAATTTTGGGAATTCTTTAAACTGCAGCAAAGTTTATTACAAATTCACTTTAATGGAAAAGGGATTTGCGTTACTTTGTCCCGTTCAATTTACGTACGACAGAAGACTGCCTCCAACAGGGCTGCGTGCTCCCGAGGACAATTCGGCACACCTGCAAATCCAATCACTAGCGATCTTTGACAATGCACACTTAACTAATGCCGTGCTGTTTTATCTACCTCGTGTACCGATCCCACAAACAAAATTAACAGAAGAACGATTTTGCACGGGTTAATGACGTGCTTCTGCACTGTCTGCTAAGAAAAAGCACTCTAAATTGACATCCATCCCGTTTCAGGGGCAAATTCGAATCCACAGTTTTAACAACCGACTAGGGAACCAAAGCCATTCGGGTTGTGAACGTCTTCAGGCGACTTATAGTGCATCAACTCCCTGGACGCTAGGGCCTCCTCGCCACAGGTTTTGATTTGATCTAGAGGGGGAAGAAGAAGAAGAAGAAGAAGAAGAAGAAGAAGAAGAAGAAGAAGAAGAAAACGACGGAAAAAAGAGATGATATGGAAAAAGGGGTGATTGGTAAAGGACTAACCTCGGTTGGGAGGGGTCATTGTGACAAACCAAAACATCGGCCTGATTATCCGTAAACCGATACAGAGCAAATGTAATTCTGACGAGGTCTTCCTCAACTTGGTTGAATTTGGCCACCTTCTGTGAGCCATGAACAAGTACCACAGTCGGGCAACTGAAGGCAGAGGGAAACATTGGAAGTTTGAAGCAAAGACTCCAAATCTTGCAAAGAATACGGCGCTTGCCGGTGAAAGAAAGACAAATCAACGTTGTTTCTTCTGACAATTAGAAAATACAGGAAAACAAACCAGTGAACAGTGTACTAAGCTAGCAAAAGTATCCTACTAGCCCGAAAGATTTGATGCCAATGTAATTTATGTAATAATCTAACGAGCATTACACAAATCGTGCCGAATGTCTGTGAATCGTAAATATGTTACTCTTGGAATTTCAAATGACTTTGTCACAGAATATTGGGCAAAATTCGAAACACACGTACACAAACACTGCCATTATCGAAGGTACCCTGACACATGGAACGCTTTCGTGGCGGGACTGTTTCCCCACCATTCACAACTCTGGCACGCCAGCCTATTCAGAGCGCGTGCCGAACGTAGAGTGTAGCGTTAAATGGTAACGACCATTGTGTTCCCTTTCCAGTCGTTACCCTTTTCTGACGATGGGTTTGAAAGTAAATTCCGAAGAGGCAGGTAGATGAAATCCCGATTACAGAGGTCGAACTTTCGTCTTCTCATTTTTAAGTCGATCTCCCAGAACCAGTGGCGCACTCCTGGAGTACTGAGAAAGTGCTATTTCACCAGCCTCGGTTACTGTCGCTTAGAAACAACCCCAGGGGGCTCTGAAAGTCACCGGTCTGATCGTGGAAGCCGTATAACTAAAACAATGTTTTCGAACGCGGACTAAGGCGTGGTTGTACAGACCCGCAACGCCAACCTCAAACCCCTCCCAACATGTCCATGCTCTCAACGAACATTCCGCGCGCAGATCGGCCTCGTCGGACACTTCCAAACTCAATACAAAAGCCCGATAACCTCTGCCGGCACACCACCACCCTCACCACAAACAACCCCCACCTCCAACGATGTGGACTCGATCACAACCTGTCCTCGTTACGATCAAACGCCCATCTCACACATCGGCTTGGTCGGTCACTCGCAAGACTATCGCACAGAGACTGGCGAACTAGTGCCTGGAACATCCACCCACTCACCGCATCCGCCTTCACTGTCTGCGCACATTCATCGCACTGGCCTAGTCGGTCACGTGCGTATCCATGACGGCGGAACCCACCACAGCTGGGACACACCTGGGACACCTTGCACAACTACCAACCATCCCGTTCCCAGTCCAATCAGCTCCCCACTGACAGGCGCGTCCACCATTAGCAGCATAGCGACGACAATCGACCAAACATCCCCCCAGTCTGTCCTGTCGACACTGTCACTGCACGTTCACCTCATGCATCGGCTTGGTCGGTAACTTGAGATCCATCACAGAGACTGGTGAACCAGTGCCTAGAGCACCAACATACACGGGACGCCACAATCTCAACTGCCCAAATTACCCACGCAAATTCACCGTATGGGCCTATTAGGCCACATGCGTCTCCATTAAAACCTGCGGTAGAACACTGCCGGCTATACCATTCCATCACATCTTTCCTCGCCAGCACCTTCACCAAACATGACCGCACCCAACATCACACAACGCATGCACATCATTGGCACCTCTCATGTAAGTGCGAAGCGTGCTTCTCAGCTCTTCCTCCATATCGCTCCTCTGCTGTATGCGTGATCCGAGCCTAAGACTATCACGGTAAGCCAAGTACCGTGGCTTGGAAGACTGCCGACTGAAGCTTCAACTCAGTCCACGCAGCCAGCCCAGTTGTGTGTCTAGACTGACTGGTGAACTGCGAGTCAGGCTTCATGGGCTGCTTGCTAACGTAGCCTTTGGCAGTCTCACGAATGTGAGATGCAGCCGCCCATTCCTTTGTATGAAGTCCTAGTGCTTCTGTTTGGGGAAACAGGTCGTGTGTGTGGCCGAGGTCACTGGTCATGTCAGCCATTCCGCCCATTCTCCGCACCAGACATCTCACCGGCTAGGACAGTGGTTGGGGCCCGTAAAAGGGAAGAGTGAGATCGACGACTCAGCGCATTTTCCTCACTATAAACACTCTGACGCACTTGTAGTTGTCGAGGTACGCTAAAAGCCGTGGCTTCGGTTGCCAAATGACGGGATAACTCGGACCTCGCAGTCAGTCCAGTGTGTTTGTGTGTTGTGGCCGACAGGTGAACTCAGAGTCAGGCTGCGACGACTCACTCCTAATGTGGCCTTTATGGCACTCTCGTCTAGTGACATCCGGCGGCACGTCCCCGGGTGGCTCCGGCTGCGCCAGCCACCTGCGTCATCTCCCGCCTTCGGACTCTGTCTTCTTGACTCCGTCTTGACAGGTGGGGGAGGAGGGGACAGCGCGTTAGACGCCGTGCAAGTCTACCACCACTATAACTAATCCATTCACAAGTCACTCCCCTTGCTTTCACCCTACTGCCGAGCACACGGTGAACATCGTAAAAACTGACGGTCGAAATGTCATGGTTGTACAGATAAACAATAAAAATTAGAAATGTCTTCCTACTATAGACAATCACTATTTGTTCACGTGACCCAGCACCTTTGGTGTTTGAAAAACACGGTAGAATAAACAGTTCATTTTTTAGTAAACTGGCTAGATCGCAGTTGGTAGCCAGGCCCGTATTACTGGTGGCTGGGGGAGGGGGGGTTGTTTACTGGGGCTATTTTATGGGGCTCCATAATCACAGCTGACCCATTTAGCTTCCGTTGTACGTTTGAGGTTAGGATTAGGGCACTGATTAATGGTTTTCGATTTTCAGATTAGGGTTATGCCTTTAGGCTTAGGTTTTCGGGTAACGATTAGGGTTTGAGCGTACGAATAGGTTTCAGTATTACGGTTAGGCTTCTCAGTTGCGGCTATGCCTAAGGGTTACGGTTACGTTTGCAATTTCGGTTAGGGTTGCTGTTAGGGTTAACGTTTAAGGTTGAGGTTAGGGTTAAGGTTGGGATTAGGGTTAAGGTCGCCGTCCGCTTCCCATTCCTGGCTACCAAATGCGATCTAGCTAGTAAACTAATCGTTTTAGTTTTATTGTAGTTTTTAAAACTAAACCAAAACGATCATGACAGATATTCACATTCAATAAGCGAGAATACCCTTAAACAAGGGAAAATATATGAGATTTCGGCTCTTGTTTTAAAAACGAAAAGTCGCAGATCACCGGAACGGGAATTGCGTTTGTCCAATCCTTTGGACCCACGCAGGAACTTAGCGTCCAAGAAAATAAGGTAACGGTAACCGACAAGCGGCTCCTGACAGCTGCTCACTGCGCGTCGGCCGCGTTCGTCGTTGTATGAGGGGGAGTGCATTGCACCATGTGACATTTGGCACGCCGCGGGAGGGGGGGGGGTTGTTATTAGATATTAGCTATTATATACCCAGGTCTCCAGCAGCTGTCGTCTTGTCTTGTTGCCGGCCTGTGACATTATTTGTACTCCCGCAAAGTTGAATTCCTGGTTTTCCCCTCTGAATCGCCTATCTGTGCTGGCGTATTAGTGAACTGGGCCATAGCAGTCTGGTCTGCACAGTGGTCGAGACGGCTGCAGTATGGAAACTTATAAACCCCACCTAATAACCCACCTGCGTCCGACAGCTCGATCGCCGATCTTGACGATGTCCACCGTGTGCTCCGCAGCAGGGTGAGAGCTGGGACAGTTACTTGTGTTTGAATCAGTTTGTACTGATTGTAGACTTGCGCAGCACCATCCGCACTCTCCTCTACTGCCCCGCCTGGGTCTGGTGTCAAGATAGAGTCAAGAAGACCGGAAATGAGAGAGGTCACAGGTGGCTAACACGACGAAAAGCCGCACCTCGGCGTACCACCACATCTCCTACTCCATAACAGACACTGACCAGGATTTTATGCCACAACAAGACTAGGGGATAGAACGAATCCCAATGGGCGCGGTGTGAGTCGGCACATGGGTGTGCCAACTGATCCCGAATGCTGTCATTTGTTTTGGGTGCGCATTGTTGATAACGCCTGCCGGACTCTGATCTCGCCCCCGTGTTGATCCATCAAATCTACCTTGTGATCCTCTTTAGGGGCGACACTCGCCTGCTTCCCCCCGGTCTCTTAGACACGGTGACGAGTAGCAATGCGTTCTGTTAGCATGTCTACACGTCTTATGTGCGATACGGAGTGCTAAATCGCTTATGTGC